>CAJINV010000021.1:44105-224359 GCA_905178155.1 Amoebophrya sp. A120 | reverse complement strand
TTGGCCGTTTGCGATTTGGCCGCTGGCCGTTTGCGCTTTGGCCGTTGGCCGTTTGCGATTTGGCCGCTGGCCGTTTGCGATTTGGCCGTTGGCCGTTTGCGATTTGGCCGGTTGCCGTTGGCCGTTGGGCGGTGAGCGATTTCGCAAATCTCGACAGCTTTAGAAAGTTTGAAAAGTGTGAAAAACTTTTCAGCGTGGGCGATTTTCCTCCCTGTTGCAAAATTTTAACTCACACCGCTCAGCAATAGGAGTTATACACGCCGCCGTGTTGTCCAGAATGGAGCGGAAGGTATCTGCTTTGTGAAATTTCTCGACCTCCGCGGGGTTGTAGTAGTACCCCGCAGGGCCTAGAAACTTGTTCAGCGGGTAGTGATTCAAAGGTAACGCAATGTGGTCCAACAGCCCGTCGACGTGGTCTTCCACCCACTCCGGCAAGATTTTGGCGTGCGGCAGTAGTTGATGAGGCAGAAACGCCACGCCCCGCAGCGGCCCGGACACGGACACGAAGTGCGTGAACTTTTGCTCGTTGTAGCCGAGGTCGCAGTTTTGCAACACCGCGCGCGCCACGATCCCGCCGTTGCTGTGGCCAATGATGGCAATGTTGTCGTAGAGTGCAACATCGGGTTGCTCCTGCAACAATTTTTCTACAATCTGCACGCAAGCAGTTTTCGCCTGTTCCTCCAGCGACATGCCGCGGAAGGTCTCGCGCCGTTCCTTCTTCTCGGATTTGTTTTTGGTGAACACGTATTCAATGGAATAAAACGTCCACCCCTTCGGGCCCAAATGCTGGGTGAAAAAGGCCACTTCGTCGTCGTAATCCTGCGCCAGTTGTCCCAGGCCGTGCAGGATGAAACCGATGCTCCGCCCGGTTCTTTCCACGGTAACCCAGTCTCGAAGGTCGTGCTGAACGTCGGGGTCGGGGGGCGGGGGGGAGGGGGGTGCTGGGGGATTATCCGCATCAAGATGAACATCCTCACCAGGCTCGTGCAGCTGGTCAGAATCGGCTTTTTGTCGTACCGCGTGATGAACCCAAGGAGAGTCCTCAGATGAAGACGACCTCCCTGCTGGCGCAACACCAACATCCTGATCTGCCGCAAGCTGTTGCCCCAGCGTGCGGTCTGCAGGTCGTCGTGGAGTTGTAATGATCAAAGCCAAAGCGGGTTGGGGTTTGCGATCATGTTTTTGTTGCGTTTTGCCGAACAGGGTGCTTTGGCGACAGAACTCTTGTTCAAACAAGTAGCCGAGGATTGTTGAGAGAAAGTAGGTAGACGATGGACAACAGCACGCCCCTGCGCAACAGGAGTAAAAAAATCGAAACAGTAACAAAGGTATATCAAAAATCAGTACCAGGCGGCCCTGCTTTTGCGGTGAATGGCGAATTGCCACCGGCGAAGTCGTATGAACTGCAAAAGTATCGCATTCGTAGTATTGCAACACAAATTGCCTCAGCATGACATACGGAATTTGTCATGCTGATTTAGCTTGAAAATGAAATTTGTCTTGCATGACTGCGATTACTACGAGTACGATACTTTTGCACAGGATAAGTCGATCGATGAACCCCCGCCGCCCATGGCCGGCAACACCCTATCAAATGTAAAAATGTCTGGGTCTGGAAGAGTGCGCGACTTGTCATGCAGCTTTTCCATGACCCGTGAGGTCTGGAATGCAGGACCTAGCATGACAGATTATGCGCGATCTTTCCCATGCCTATCCTGCATGAGAAACTGCTTCCCGACTTGGTCAAAACTGGACGACTTTTGGTAATCACGCAACACAGATTTTTGCATGCTTCAGATTTAGCATGACAAGTTGCATTCTTCCAGACCCAGACATTTTTACATTTGATACACCCACCCGTCCTGCAACACCGCTCGTTGCGCCTGGGCCGCCGCGCACTGCCCGAGTGCTTGCTGGCGCCCCCAGTTCCACCCGCCGATGAGTGCTCCCCCGGTGCTGGCGAGCAGTAAGGACGTGCCGAAGAACGCCTTTCCGAAGGCCGTGTTGCAACATTTTCGGACGAAGTTGGAGGTGGAAGCCTCGCTGTTATTGCTGTCCGCGTCGCTGAAGTCGCCCTCGATGGTCTCTTCATCCAAAAACCCGCTCGCGGGGTCTCTGGCGGCCAGAAAAGCCTCGCGCTGCTGTTGC
Source organism: Amoebophrya sp. A120 (assembly GCA_905178155.1). Taxonomy (NCBI): domain Eukaryota; class Dinophyceae; order Syndiniales; family Amoebophryaceae; genus Amoebophrya; species Amoebophrya sp. A120. The sequence goes on along the minus strand of CAJINV010000021.1, from coordinate 222,211 downwards.
TCCAAAGTTTTCTGGTAATGCAACCGCGGCACCGGGCGGTGTTGCGATGTTGTGCTGCCTGACGTTGCGCCCGTGTATGGCGGTGCGTAGAACGGAGCTCCTGCTGTTGTTCCACCTCCTGCGGCTGATAACAAATTACTAGCAAAAGACGAGCCTGGTGATTGCTGGAACAGGTAAGAAGTTGCAGCGCCGGCCGGGGAGCTGGGCTTTGCGACGGCTGCCTGCTGGTGGAAGAAACTCGTCCGCGCTGGCTCGCCATACTGCTCCGCGGGGGCATGATCTGGCGCACCCAGTTGCGACATGCGACCCCCGGGACGCGAAGATGCCGCCGCGCTGCTACTGGCCGGGACACCGCCAGAGCTGCGAAGTTGGCCGGACGAACGCCGCAAGCGGCCCGAAGCGGTCAAACTGGGTCCGCCGCTGGACGCCGGCACGTGCTCTTGCGCAACTTGAGCACCACCGTCAAATTCGTCCTCGTCCGGCTGCCGGAGGAGATTCCGCGGCGGCGCTTTGGGACCTGGCGAATCCGTGCGGGAGGGCCGCGAGAAGGCCATGAACCGGGCCACGGCAAAGACATGCTCGCTCAGCAGGCCGTGGAAGGAGCTAACAAACATCAACGCCAGCTGCGACCAGACATTGAGCAGGCGAAGGCGGCTTTGAAAACAGATGTATACGAAAGAGCGCGCCATGTTTCTTTAGAGTTTCGTTTCTGTCACAGTAGTTAACAAGTACACTTGAAATAATGACGTGCAGAAACAAAGGTGGCAAGTAGGATAACTAGGTGTTCTGCACAGAGGTCAGTCAAGTTTCACCCTTATGACGCAACTAGTTGTTAGCAGTCAACCATGATCTCATTGATGTAGTTCGGACTTCGGAGCTAGAAACAACCGACTCTTGCGCGACTTCTTCGTTGGCAGCTCGGACCGACGGAAGCCACGGTCTACTCTATGTTCAACAAAAGTCGTATACTGTGTTAAGTAGCACTGCAGAACGTTGACAGCGTGACAAACTGTATCGAAGAAAGTACTGCTGATTTTGCTGGCTAAGGCTATCAATCTACACAACGTCAAATGAGCGACATGATCACATCAAAGCTGCAAGTCTGATCAACTTTGGAAGTTTTCAAGAAAATTAAACTTCCGACTCAGTTGTACTTGGACTTGCATGGCGAAAATTATGCTCTTGCTCCTTTATTCTCAACCAGAAAAAGTAAGATCTCAAGTTCGATCACTCCCTGGTGCAATAAGATCAAAATAAAACCCTAAAACCAAAAACCCACTCAACCCTTCTAAACCCATTTCGACGCAGGCGAAGGTACCGGGGCGGAAACGGGAAGATGAATCAGGGGAGAAGAACTGGAAACCGCAACTGATCAGAGAGAGTGTGCACAAAACCGCATGGTAAGACCTAAAGATTCTATTCAAGCAAAATACCCGCATAGGACACCGGATGGTGTCATGTCCCAACCCACAAAAAACCCTGCTTGGTGCCAGTAGGGCCCGGGGAAAGCAAAAGAGCAGCAAGGAAGTAAAGGTAAAATCTACGTTCAAAAAGCGCTAATAAAGCCTTTTGCTCTGATCCGTCCGGGTGTGCACTCCCATCTGGTTCTAAAGCTTCAGCAGTGCTGAGAGCGCTCCGACCCTAAACCTTCTGACCAAAGCCAAAAGATCTACGTACGTATGCGCACGAGCAAGGCAGGAACATCGCCTGATGTGGACGACGTTCCTAAACTAAAAACAAAAAACGACTCTCAGACCGGAGGTAAGCCTCAACGGTAGTCGATGTGAGCGAAGAGCGCGAGGAGCGAAGCGAGAGCGAAATCGAGAATCGAGAATCGAAATAGAGAGATCAAATGATGGGATCGACAAAAACCGAAGATACGCTCGTTGATGTAACGGACACACGAACAAAATCGACACACGAATAATCTCGAAGACGAGAAATCGAAAACGAGATGTCTCTCTTTTCTCGGAGTACGAAGCGAGAGAGAGAGAAACTCACATATCAGGATGTTGCAATTTTTACATCCATGTTTTGTCATTTAGATTTTGATATACCAAAAAAGTCAAGCAGGTCAAATGTTTCAACAAGTCAGAAGGTAATTTTATAAATTGTGATCAGCCCAGATATCATGCATAAGCACAATGTCATGCTAGTTATGTCGGAGGCGACAGGAGGCATGTTGCATAGGAGGACAGAGCTCGCACAAAATACAAAAATCATACATGGTGCGAGTTATTCCCTTAGCAGAGCATGACGCATTACAACATGACAAACACCGACATTACAACATGACAAGCTCAAGTTCGATCATTCCCTGGTGCAATAAGATCTACAACAAGTACAACACGACCCCGCGCACGCGCTCAGGTCGTGATCATCTCCAGTAGTTCTTTGATCTTTTTTTATCCCATCTGCATCTTCTATCTTATTGTTGAAAGAATTGTGGCGACCACTTAGAGTCTATTTTGGTCGTCGTGTCGTGCTCCACCTGTCGTGGGCGCGGCGCGCCTGCAGTGGGACTAGTGTTTGTCACCATTTCATCTCACCTCTTTCTTCTCTTCCCGTGCCTTAACATCCTTGGAGTTGTCTACTTCCCATGCTGCGACTTCCTTCGGGCTTCGCGCAGACCCGTCGTGGCGAAACACGGCGTGGAAGGCTTTGAACAGCTCTGGCAGATGCAATCGATCGGCAGAACGGAGTGGAGCGGCATCATGTCGCATTCCGGCACACCAAGAACGTTGCTGGACCCGAGCAGGAGGAGCGCAGCTGTCCATAGACTCTTCAGGGGGATCGTCTTCAAGGACAAGTGTTTTCTCGTCATTAACGTCATGAGCTCCACCTCCATCATCTCCACAAACCCCACATCCTGCTCCTCCTCCGCCGCACAAGTGCTTCTCCAGCCCGTCCTTCCCCTGTTGTTCGTACACCCGCAAGCAACACACGTAGAGTGAGTCGACCGCAATCGAGTAGACCTTCAGAATCTCCCACGTGAAGAAAAGCGCCAAGAAAAGCGTCAGGATTGGATACACACTGCGTTCCAGTTGAGAGCTGCGGTCCTCGTCGGAAGTAGAGGTCTTTGTCTTGCTGTAGAAGCTTTGCAAATTCGCGACGAGCCAGGCTTCCCAGGATACAGCACGCATCGTCGTTAGATCGTTTATTCCATCGTCGTTCCTACCACCGTGATTTTCTCCACCATCTTCACTCCCTGGCGGCCAAAACCACTGCTGAAACAAAACTCGAGGGACGTTGAGAAAGTTCGCGATGTTCAGCTCAAAACACGACGTCGAGTTGGCGTCCGTACTTGTCGTGCCAGATAGAGCAACACCACCGAGTGCAGCTCCTCCTGCCCTATCACGATCTGTCGGGCTTCGTGGAACGTCGATCTGTTGCCCCTGCTCTTCACTCGTCCGAGTGAAACTTGACTCCACGACAAGTGGGTGCCCTTCCTCCAGCTCGCAGTCCTCCAGTGGGTTCGTGTATCAAATGTAAAAGTGTCTGGGTCTGGAAGATTGCCAGGTTTGTCATGCACATTTTGGATGACTCTTGATGTCTGTGATGCATGCCCTGGCATCACAGATTTTGTGAGGGCTTCCTGATGCCTATACCGCATGGCAAATGCTCTTTCCGTGTAGCAAAACTTGGACTCTCTTTGCTGCTCATGCAATACAGATTTTTTTAGAATCCAAAATCAGCATGACAAGTTGGATTCTTCCAGACCCAGACACTTTTACATTTGATATCGTGACCGCGGTCGCGATTCCGATGACGGCGAACACGCCCAGAAAGCACACACAATACAAACACGTCAGCACCGCCTTATCAACTGTAAAAATATCTGGATCTGGAAGATTTCGGGGTTTGTCATGCATATTTCGCATGAGCTATGATGCCTGTAATGCATGACCTAGCATGACAGATTTTTTGCGGGTATCTTGATGCCTATCCCGCATTACAAATGCCCTCTTTGCGGAGCAAAAATTGAACGCCTCTTGCTGCTCATGCAATACAGATTTTTTTAGATTCCAAAAATAGCATCACAAGTTGCAATCTTCCAGACCCAGACATTTTTACAATCCATACGCCTGCATCATGACCCACTGCGAGGGGTGGCGGCCAATCACCGCGAGGATCGTCCGGCAGGCCGTGCTGAACGAGTTCTGTTTGTCCAAGGCGACGTAGACGTACACTTTGCTCACCGGCACCAACGCGAGCGTGAGGAGGATAAAATGATTCTGCCTTGCGATCTGCCCGGTCCAGTCCGCCCAAACGAGCGCCTGGAACATCCAGTAGAAGGAGTGCAGAAACGCGCCAATCGCGAGCACGCCGGAAAAGCGAAAACCGGTTTTCAGCCAAGTAATGGGGAAAAACTGGAAGGTTTGGAGGATTTTCTGTGCAAGAAGGAGAAGGATCGGCTTCAGGTGGGTCGTGTGGAAATGATGGAGTTTTTTCTCGGTTCTGTCTAGAGCGAGTCTGACGTCGTGCGCAAAGGATTTCAATGTTTGGATGAATTTGGTTTTGTAGAACAGAACTTTTGACGTCGTCGGTATAGCAGCTGCATCTGTCGGTAGTGTCCGTTTTGTTGGAGGTCGTGACGGTGGAACTGGAGACGAAATGAGGTAATTTTCTTCATCAGATTCATCGCAAGACCCAGAATTCTGGACCTGCTCGGGGTCGTCAGGGTCGCCCTCGTCTTCAGACTCTCCTGCGGGATCTTCATCTTCTATAACCTCAGCCGGGCCACTGTTCATCGTGGTCCCTTGCTGTGCCAGTACCAAGGGTACTGCGCTAGGACCGCTGTTCACGTCATTCTTCACGTTCCCTCCGCCTGCTACTGCTACTGGCCGCGCCTTTCTCATTGCAGGGCTGAAGGGATTAGTCGAGGTAGTAGCGCCGCCACGACCGGACACCCCGGGTTTGATCTCCCTTTCGCTTTGTCCTTTCCCCGGACTATAATTTTGATCTTCCCACCCCTCTGCGACATCACGGCCACCCCCTCCCTCAAGATAGAAAAACTCGATCACGCTGTCCGCCACCGCGGTTGTGGTCACTCCGTGCAGAAAGCTCCGCAACCACTCGTAGCACCCGATCAAGAGCAAGCACGCGAGGAGCCGGAGCAGAAAAATTTTCGAGGATTCCAGGTAGTAGTAGGTCCAGACAGCGCTTGGTAAAATCGCCCGGATCGGTAACGTCAAAGCGTGCAGGATACCGGTAAGGACGGAGGCGAAGACTGTGAGGAGGACGCTGGGGGTGCTCGTTGCAGCATCAACTTGTGATCTCCCTATTGAGTTTGTGACGTCATTTTGCCCTTGTGCTGTGCCGTCCCCTCCTAGCATAAAGTACTCATCCGGCACCATCCAGACGGAAAACAACGCGACGCCATACAATGCCAAACAGAACACCCCCGTGCACACCGCGGTTACCGGTGCGACGAACAGCAATCCCGGCACCCGGTAGAACACAAACGTACTTGCCTCGAGGAGTCGTAGCGCCAACACGCCGCTCTTTCGGTAGCGGAAAACGCGAAGAAGTAGTGCGGTTGTGGCGAGGAAAACCAGAACGAAGACGATCACTTGCACCGATCGCATGTGCGGCCCTCCGGGAATGTAGAAGGTGTTGCAGAAATGGTCGTGGACACGGGAACGGAGATCTGTGCGTGGATGGAGGCTGTCTTGCTGCTGGCTGGCAGCACTCCCACTCGCTGCGGCGGCAATTGGTGCAGTGTTGGGAATGGTGATGTCCTGAACGACCTCGCACATGTGCTGCGTGATCATGACCCCAAGATGTTGAGCAGGTCCTTCTGCACCTCCACCGCCTTGGTTTTGTTGAGTCACAGTCGTCATCGTCGTTTTTTCCGGCCCGCCGAAGAACGCCCCGGTGACATACAACAAGCCGAAATTTACATACCCGTACACGACGACCAGCAGGAAGCACCCTGTGAGAAGTAAAACTAAAAGGATAGACGACAAACACGTGACAATCAGCACGTTGGTGAGGAGCGTCAGGCCCAGTCCGAGTAATAGGATGCGGTGGTAGGAAAGTTTTACCGGGTCGAGAATGATGAAAAAGAGCGTGTTGAACTCCAGCTGTAAGTCGTTCAGTTCGAACTCCGGGTGGTCAGGGTGGCCGCTGAAATCGTGTGTCTGCGTCGAACATTGTTGGGCGGACGATTGTCTCGTGCCACTCAAACTCATCTGCAGATCGTTTTCCCTTTGCTCTTTTTCATTCTGGACGCAGTATTGCTGCTCTTGCGCGTGCGACAGGGAGAAGCGGGTGTGCAAGCGACTGGCCCCATGGCCGCGCATGATCTCTTTGTCTGCGTGTTCCGCGAAGTATTCGTTGCGGCTTCCGGAGTCAACCATCAGGTACAAATCCCGCGCCCACGAATGCGGTTCTTGCACTTCAAAGTCGTGCCCGAAGACATGCTGCACATCAGCCGAAACCGGTGCCAGCCACGAAGGGAGACCGCCGTTCAAGAGTCGGTCTAATACAAAGGTTCCCATACTGACTCCGTCGTTGAGTAGCCGCTTATACTTCGCCGGCCACCACGGGGTGTCAAATAACCGAATCGGCTTCGTCGCGGCCGTGGTCGAGGGTGGAAACTCGTTTTTCACAGTTTTTCGGTTCGGGGTGGCCGCAAAGGTGACACCAACTTGCCTTTCTTCAAGACGCCCGTAGCACAGAACAGGAAAACTGTCACTCAGGCGATCCATTTCGGGCGCATGTCTTCGGTCCAGTGGCAATGCCGTTGTCCTCCGAGCTGGCTCCGAGCGGCGGACGATTCTGCTGCGCTGTGGCCTGTAGAAAATGCCGGCGCGCCCCTCCTCCGTCTCTACCGTACCGGTTCGGTGAGACTCTTGCAGCTCCACAGCTGCGTTTTCATCCGAGGCGCCTTCTCCTTGTGCCTGCGGCGTAGGACTGAACATGAGGGTTCTCTGCTGGTTCGCCCTTGCACCTGGACGAAAATGCGCGTCCGCATCGCAGTACTTCGCAAACTCTGCTTTCAGTCTGCAATAGCGTGGAGGCTGCGGCTTCTTTACGCGCAGGCAGAGATTCGCTAGCGGTCCCGGAAGGTTCGCTAGTCGCGATGGGCGGCAAACGCCTCGCGTCCACTCGATTCGCGGCAAATGGTTCTGGATAATATCACGGTCATGATCATCCGCCACGCTAACACTTGCAACACTTCCGTTTGCAGCCGCAGGCATGTTATGTATAGCCGTTCCTCCGGATGCCAGAAACGGTAGCGAAGCGGGGGTCTGAGTGCCACTGCCCGTTGAACCTGGCTCATGAGGGTTATGTCCATGATGACGCGTACCTCGGACGACCGGGACCTCCAGACCGGACCCCTGCCGGTCGACCCAGAGCGGACACGGGTTCTCGACGAAGTTCTTTCCGAGCGCCGGCGTCGGCATCGACTCGCTGTTATTGTGAGTTGTGGCAAGCGTGATGTTAACTCTCGGCAATCATTATCATGCGTCAACCACGTAACAGTTATTGAGGGAATCGAATTAGACTGGGAAGCAGCTGCCCAACCTGTAGCACCAAGTCCAAGGGAAATGGTCAGTTCTCATTTTGATGTTTCACAGAAAAAGGAAAGACAAAGAACTAAAACAACGACGAGAACCTGAACCTAGTACAACGAACTTGAAACGAAAACAAAATACTTTGACGAACCCTCGGGATGCAAGTATCAGGGCGTGTCCTGTCTTCGCGGCGAGATCATGTTCTTGGGCGGACGGACGGTCGACAACATGGCGGCCTCCCCGTGGGTCTCCTCGGCGACCAAAACTGCCCTGATCCACGTCCATACGAACATGTTGCAGTCGAAATTCCGGCCCCGGGATGCACACCGCCCGCGCCTTTGCCGCCCCGCCATCGCGCCACCAGTACTCGTCCGGCGCGCAGTGCCGGGCGTCTGGTCCGGAGGAAACGGGGGTGAGGAACGTCCAGAAGCCGTTCACGTGCCGTTCGCGGAGCATTTCGGTGACCGGGATAATCAGCGAGCTGGTGACCGCGACGGCGAACAGGAAGAAGCAGGAGACGGAGGAGAAACTACAGGAGGACGCTGTGCAGGACGGTTTCGTTGAACACGACCGAGGTCGTGGTGTGCTGTCAGCTGCAACACACTTTGAAGGAGATGTCTTTTGATCTGCCATGCTGACCGGAGACATCTTTAACTTTATGGTCGGAGAGACACTGCTCTCTTCGCTGGGCTCCATTGACATTCAGGCGGACGGAAAATTTGGACAATACATGCTCTGCCGATCGGAAAGAGAATGATCCCGGAGAACTTGTCACCATAAAAGGGCTTCATCCACGAGCTGCTCGATCTGCGTATTGTTTGTGGGTAAAAATGAAAAATCAAATCTGAAAGCAAGAACAAAAAAAAAACGACTCAGAAATGAAAATCAATTCTGTGCTCGCTTCTTTAGGCGAGCGAGTGACTGTTGTCAGAAATGAAAATCAAAGACCAAAACAGATCATCTTGATGAACTATACACGTCCATGAAGTATAGTACAATGATCTTCAAGATTCGAAATCGAAATACACTGCAACGAATAAAAACAAACTTAAAGTACAATACGGGTGATGAACAACCTTTCTTTACAACGAGATCCGACTTGTGAGAGTTTTTTGCCCCGCCTGTTGCGGTGGAGAAAGGACCCCCACTCTCACGATGCGGCAAACTTCAAGTAAACTGGGTCCTGATCCTACAACCAAGAAGAAAACACTTACTTATTAAAAGTATTCGAGCACTTCTTGCAGAGCAGTCATATAAATTTGTGGCAGGTGTAGATTGATCGTCCTCTGCTTCGTCTTCCTTGTCACGTGAGGTTCGTAGATCTCATCCGTCTGGTTCGGACGACTTGCATTGATAAAGAGCAGATGCCTTGGTGCATACCTTGAACCAGTTCTGCTAAGCGTCTTCCTTACAACCTCATCTCCAACATCACCTTCTCCAAGTCAAACCCGACCCGTTCCGCCAGTTCCGCCGGCGATTCATTCACCAAATGGCTCTCCTTCGCATGCTTCCTATCCTTAATCTTCCCGTGCACGCACGCGCCGGCTTTCAGTAGCAATCGGACACAAGCCTCCTGGTGGTTCAAAATCGCCCAGCTCAACGGCGTTCGGTGCCACTTATCCCGCCAATCGACGCGGGAGGTGAAGTAGTGGAGGGTCTTTTCGGGCCAGAGGAGGGGATCTGCGTCGTCTACAACTTCGTCGCTCGGATTTACTTTGCTAGGAAGTTGTAGCGATGGTGCTGCAAGAGCTGCGGCGGGAGCTGTCTTCTTCAAGGAGCTTGTCGCAACAGTGGCCGCCGGTGAAGCAATGATGTTTTTCCCGCCGGCCATCTGCCTGTTATGATCTCCAAACAAAACAGCTTCCAGCGTTTCCGCGTCACCTCTCCGAGCCAGAAAATGCAGCAACGTCTGCCGGTTTTTGTCCCGCGCTGTGAGGAGGGAGGTTTTGCTGGGTGGCGGGGTAGAAGTTTGTACTTTTGCTTTTTCCCCGGTCTTACCTTGTTCGGTAGGGTGCGAAGATTTTTCATGATCTCGATCTGGATGGCGATTTATTGCAGACCTCGGAGTGGCTGCAACAGCAGCAGTACTATCCTCGACCAGCAAGTCCCTCAGAATCTCTTTATCCGCGCTGAAATGCAGCGGCAGCGCCCCGTTCTTATCCACATGCGTGCGCATTTTCTTCGTTCTCGGATCCGCGAGCAATACCCTTACTATCTCCCGATACCCCTGCTGGGCGGCGACGTGCAGCGGGGTGGTGGAGGGCTCGCGTTTTAGACGACGAGAGGCTGGTGGTGGTGGGGGTGGGACAACTTCTGTTCTTTCAGTTTCTGCAGCTACTGTTTCGCTTGCAGCTCGGGTTTTGGGGAAGAAGGTGGGACGAGTGGTTGAAGGTGGAGTCAATGTTGTCGCTGAAGTGGAAGGAGCTGGAGTGGCTTCAATTCTCTTTGTTGCCGTGTCATACGATGTGCAACTCGTTGCCGTATTCGCGGGCAAGGTTTCAGGAAGATGTGCGTGCGCCGCGACAGAACCAGGGCGCTGTGAATTATCAGCGTCTTGCTTCTCCTCCTGTTCCAGCAGTGCCTCGACAAAATTCGTCAGGTTGAAGTACACCGCAGTCTGCAGCAACTCGTCCTTCCGGGGTGAGGACAGCCAGGACGTTACATGGTCGTTGTTGGCAACCGCTGGCCGTGTTTTTGATGGCGCTTTTTTAATACTAGCAGTGCCGGCTTCTGTCTGTTGCTGTTCCTTGCTCATTCCAGCGAGTAATTCTCTCATCTCAGCACGATTTTCGGCCTGATTTGTTTCATCCAGTTCCCCATCGCGGCCTTCCTCGCCACGAGCTACTAACACCCCTTCCAACCGTTTCGCGTACTCCCGCAACACGGGGTTCTCGCACAAAAATTTCACCGTCAGCTCCTTCTGATATCAAATGTAAAAATGTCTGGGTCTGGAAGATTGCCAGGTTTGTCATGCACATTTTGCATGACTCCTGATGTCTGTGGTGCATGCCCTAGCATCACAGATTTTGCGAGGGCTTCCTGATGCCTATACCGCATGACAAACGCTCTTTCCGTGTAGCAAAACTTGGACTCTCTTTGCTGCTCACGCAATACAGATTTTTTTAGAATCCAAAATCAGCATGACAAGTTGGATTCTTCCAGACCCAGACATTTTTACATTTGATACCTGAAAAATCGTGCCGAATTCGTCCACGACATTCTCCTCCTCCTGTCCGTCCTTCACGGGATATGCATTGCAAAAATGTCTGGGTCTGGAAGATTGCAACTTGTCATGCTAAATCCGAATCGTGCAAAAGTCTGTGTTGCATGATTACCAAAAGTCGTCCAGTTTTGACCAAGTCGGGAGATAGTTTCTCATGCAGGATAGGCATTAGAAAGGTCTCGCAGAGTCTGTCATGCTAGGTCCTGCATTCCAGACCTCATGGGTCATGGAAAAACAGCATGACAAATCTCGCAATATTCCAGACCCAGACATTTTTACATTTGATACGGGACACACCAAGCCAATGATCCGGCGACACACCCGCAAGGCCGCCAAGCTGTCGCCGCCAAGCAGGAAGAAGTTGTCCTCGCGGTGGATGGAGAAAACGCCTAGCTCCTCTTTCCAAATGGTCGCGATAAGGCGCTCGGTTTTGGTTTTCGATAAGTTGTCGCCGTCGTGGTGGGCGATATCACTGGCATTCTCATCGCTCTGGTCTTCTTGTTCACCGTCGCGGCTTGGAAGATCGTTTGGCCAGCACCGCCCAGTTTCCGTCGGCAAGGACGCAGTAGAGCTGTTTTGTCTTCTCTCCACAACTTTTTTCTGCAGGCCCTTCCGGTCCACTTTTCCATTGGATGTGACCGGCATCGCGTCAAGGAGGAAAATGGCCTTCGGAATCCATTTTGCCGGTAAATTTTTACCCGCTTCAGTCCGGACAACGTGGCTCAAGAGGTCCTGGAAACGAGATGATGCTGCAAGAACGCCACTGGGGGAGCGATCTTGGGAGTCGAAGTCGTTCTTTGTAGAAGGATCGGCGGCCCCCGGCTGCAACGTCAAACACAGAGCTAAGGTGTAGTCCCCTGCTCCCGGCGATGAGACAGAAGCTGTGCTTGGTTGCACGGCATTCGCTCCCCCGCCACTGCCTATTGTAGTAGCGCTAGCTGCTGGCAAAGTTCTTGTGCTGACCCCTTCTGTCGGTACCACCACACAGGTGAGCAGCTTGAACAGCTTTGTCAACACCGTACTTTTTGCCAATCGCGCTTCGATTTCTTCCAGTTCTACGCGAACGCCGCCCAGTTTTACCTGCCAGTCGAGCCGCCCGCGAATGCGGATTTCGGATTTTACTGCTTTTCCTTTTCTTGCGAAGTCAGTATAATGATCTCCATCATTGTCATCAACTACTTCCACTCTTTCTCCTGCGTCGCCGGTGCGGTAGAAGAGACTTTTGTCCATCATGTCAAGAAAGTCGCTCGAGGAGGTTGCTTCTTCACGGCCACATGGTTGTGATTGTGATTGTGGCTCTTCTTCCCCTTCCGTAGTTGGCTGCAGCACCTCTGGACGAAAGTACTCGCCAACCTGCTTCCCGCCAATCACGATCTCCAAGCGCGGCGATGGGAGAGACGCTTTTTGAAGATTTTCGGCGGTTTTCTCTTCCGCGTCCGAACAAGAACGCGGCCCGATAGAAAGGGAATTTTTCGTGTGACTTTCAGCTTGTTCCTTTGCTATTTTCAACCTGTTGTTGTTCATCATGCTTCTTCTGACAAAAGGAGAACGGGAAGACTTCAATCGATCGCCATCAGTGCTACTAGCGTTCTTCGCGTCTTCATCGTCAACGTCATCCTGTCTTTCCCACAATTCCACGGCATTCCCCGGAAACGGCTCGCCGATGAACCCGGTGTCCCGTAGCCTTTCCACCCTCTTGAAGGTTTGGTAGCAGTAGCACTCCGTAACCCCGTAGGTGTTCAGTAAGTTCTTGTAGCAACCATTTATCGGCCAGAACCGCGCCATCGACTCGCCGCCCAGTGCCAGGGTGTGAAGCTGGTACGCGGTTCTTTGGTCGTCTTGTTCACAAGTGGTGTCCAATATTCCTGAAGCGATAGAAGTTGTTCCACCCACCAGGCTCTGCCACAGACTCGGTGTGGTTTGGCAGTGCGTCACCTTGCAGCCCGAGAGAATGACCTCTTCGAACTTCGTCAACAGAGGAGTTCTGGTGACATAGTTTTTTTCTCCATTCTTTTTAGCGTTACTTGCGCTCGACGAACCAGCAAGTGTCTTTGTCACCCCGCCGTCTTGTCCCGGCCGAGACGGCATAAAATCCGAATCCCCGCCCGCCAGAAAGCTCTCCGCTACGTTTTTCCTTGGTACTACCAACGTGCCCCCAGCCGCCAACGTCGCGAGGGTGTCCCCGAGGTGGGGGTCGAAAGTGCAACTGGAAAGGAGAAGAACGACGGCGGAGTTATCGACTTCGTGTACGTGGTTCTTCGCCAGGCTGTAGTTCAGCACCGCGCTTTGCCTCAGCAAGCAGCCCTTGGGTTTGCCGGTCGACCCGCTAGTGTAGTAGATGTGCGAGAAAAGATCTTGACTCATCGCGTTCTTCTTGTGTACTGGTGTCAACACAACATGATCTTGCTCTGCGTGAAGGTCACTTCCCGTTGGCGACTCCAGTTGTTCTTGCGCTGGTGCTAACAGAACTCCAGAGACGTCCACAATTTTGGTGTTGGTCTTCTCTACTAGTAGTCTGGAAAAGGGGCTATTCGGACTTTTGCTTTTGGTGTCTCGCGGTACAACACCGTCCCACCCCGCAACTAGGAGAAAATCTGGCGCGCAGTCTTGCACAATGTCAAAAAATCGCGGATCCCCCGGGTCAGCGTGCACCAAAATCATCTCTGCGTGGAGAACCGCGACTTGCGCAATCGACAAGACCGGGCCGCAGTCCGGAATCGCGACGAGGGCGATTTTCTGACATCTTGTGTCGTGCTTTCGGTTGCAGCGAGAAGGCCCGTCTTCAAGAGCGGCGCCTACTTCCCGCTGCTGTAGTACTCGCTCTACTGCTTGTTCTGGCGGAATTCTTGTACAAGAACTCTTGAGAAAGTCCGCGACTCGTTGACAACTGGTCCAGAAGGGAGCGTAACTAAGGTTGCGGATCCTGTAGCTATACGTCGAAGACGAAGAGGGGCGCTTGGAAGAGGAGGAAGAGGACGTGCCGCTGGTTGTGCTCGTCGGTGATGCAGATACGGCTAGGTGGTTCTGCTCACCGCGAGCGATAGAGGATTCGCCTGGCGGTTCAGCACATGGTAGTGGATCTTTTTCCCCGTCGCGCACGACGTACCGCAGGGCTGGATGGTCCGGACTGCGGTCTGCCGCGGCCTGAATCAAATTTACGACGGAGTGGACAGTCATGATTTCTAGTGGTCCCACAGAAGATAGGACACACGAAATGTTTTGGTACTCCAAGAAAGTGGAAAAAATTAAAATAATATTGTCAATATATCTTCAACGCGAAGGTAAAAGCGTGAATCTATCACGAAAAAACCGATCAAGCGCCGCAGGACGAATTCGGGGAAGACACATCCAGGCGAAGGGGGAAATGAAAAGTGTAATCACGCGAAGGGGTCTTTCTATATCGAAACGGGAACTGGGTGGAAAAGGAAGTCAAAATCCTGCTAATCAATTCCTAATGGTAATGGTAATGGATGCTCCTGCGTGTACTAACCTTAATACTGCGTGATCGGGTCCCTGAGGAAAACGAGCGGAGACATCAACGAAGAATCAACAGCCGAAAACGGAAGCTGAGACTATTCCGAACCATGATGCAACAATACGGTGGCAACGGAAAGCTCGTCATATAACGAGTACAATTTTTCGTGTGCGATCCGCCGGCTGGTAGTGAAGCCTCTTCAGATCATGATCAGAAGTGAAGACCTGCTTGGATCTCTTTGTTGTCTCCCGTTCCTCGTCATACCAGGCGAAAGCAGCTGGATCCTTACTTGGCTGGTAGTTGAGTCATCGTACTATAAATAAATGCTAGATCTACTAGTGTGCGACTGATGCGAGACTTCATCTTCGTGGATCTCCTGTAGCTGTTGATCCTCATGCTCTGTTCTGTAACCCTAACCACGATCTTTCCCACTTTCTGGGGCGGAGGATCGATTCGTGTCGCGCTAGACGACTGCCACGGCGGTCAACAAAACAGTGAGTCTGCTTCTGCACGGTGACTCGTTCATCGCAAAGAAACGCGAATAACTTGAAGGGAAAAAATCTGCAAGAGAAACCTTGACTGTTTTTTGCCACCAGGTTGGTCATCCCTAAGTAAAGACAAGATCAAGTTTTGAAAGATCGAGTTTTGAATAGCTCGCGGTAATCGAATTGAAGAGCCTCTGATGTACGTGCAGTTTGGATTTGTTGCACTTAAGACAAGTAAAGACATCTCGCAAGATTCGCTAGTAGTTGCAATTATAGTACTACGGGTCAGTACTATAAAGAAAAAGGGTGTAGATTTGAGTTTTTCATATCATTTTTCCTTCGTCCTCTCCGTCCTATGGTCGTACCACAAATTCTCGCCTCTCCTTTACGGCAACAAGAGCCTCCACCTCGCCGGCTAACAAGAAGCAGACGAGGACGAGCAGCCTCACATGCTAGCGTTTGCCCAGAAGTTGAGAAACACGCTGCGGCGGCCTAGATTCCAGGTCCAATGCCGTTTATCATTCGATGTTGCATATACGCGTGCTGGCACTCGCTGACGAGACTATTGGTCTTATCGGGCCTGATGATCTTCGGAAGATTGATGTTGAACGTAAGCTGCTGCAAAGGTGCAGCGCGCGGTTGTTTTGTTTGCTTCGACGAGGCAGGAAAAGAGTTGAACTACCAGCAGACATGTGAACAGACCCGGCCCAGATACTGGCAACGACGAGGCAGCTGGCGAATACCTGACACCAGACATTTTTTAGATTAGTACGAGTCTTGCGTCATAACATGCAAACACAAGCAAGGATTACATGACAGATATCGCGAAATCAGAGGCGGCGCGAAGAAACCATGAAGTCCATCACCAAACCGTATTTGGAAAATTATACCACAGCAGAGGTCCTCATCTCGTTTCTGCAGAAAAGTCGATTTGTGCAAGTCAGAAATCGGTTTCCGCTTGTTCTCATAAGTGGTGAATTGTGTCGCGCGCAAAGACCGTGGCGTTTTTTCCTTCCATACCTCAGAACTCTGAATCTTGTTCCGCGTTTCTTGCCGACGGTCTGTTTTTGTTGTTCTGGTTTGAATGCATATCTTTTTTTTTTTTGAAATTCCATCCACTGTTTGTTTTTCTTTTATTTTTAGTTTCCCTTTCTCATGGGTCGTCCGCCAACTAGCTGCAATCAATAGCAGTACAAGTTCAATGCACTAGCGACAATAAAGCACAAATAGAAGTACAGAATCGCCCAGCAATCCTTATCTGCGACGTTCTCATCAACATCCTCAGCGACGACCTATCGTTTCCTTCAGCCTACTTGTAGCGTTCTCGATAGTACTGCAATTGCTGAACAAGATTGGCGAGGATAGAAACGCTCGAATCAGACACGCCGAAGATGATGAGAATGAAGTAACATGCTCGAGCCTGCAGCGATGAGAATGTAGCTCTTGGACTTGAACTTGTTCTTGTTGGTCTTGTCGTCATGGAATCAAATTGCGATCACACGGAGGGCGGCAAAGAACGCGCACCTGATTGTGATTCATTATTTGAGAGAGTTACAACAATAAAAGCATCCAATGAAGTAAACTAACCTAAACTAAACTTAACTAAGCTAAGCCTAAACCTAGTCGAACGTCGATCCTGTTTTGACTTGCAATCGTTGCTAGAACTGGAAATGGATAGGGCAGAGGGAAGAAGCTAAAAAGCAGGAGCGGAGCATTTCGCTTTTTGGTTTCTGGTGGTCTGCTGGTAGTGAACGTCTTCACTTTCGCCTTAAGCGCCGGCCTAAACCTACCTCCCGTTTGCCGACGGGAAGTAGACCGATCTAGATCCGCGGCTCCAGCCTGTTATTACTCCGAAGGAAAAGACACCGGTGGCAGGAAGAGCGGGTGCTGCACTGCTCTCTCTCTCTCACATATACCTTTTCTCATCATGAAAATCAAAGCTCGGGAACAAGCACTTCGTAAGTAGGACCTTTTGCATCAACCTTTTATTTCAATTAGCATGGAATAACATGAAGAATGTGTGCATTTGTCAACCAAGTATGTCGCTCATGTATTTTGAAAATATCCCCGGCAGAACTTCGCTTTTAGAATTTGTAATGCAAAAACAAAATTTCTTCTTAATATAATTTCGTAATCTCTCATGTGAAATGTTTTCAGGCCCCTTTTGATCGAACATAGCGATAACACTGAACTTCTCACTCAATGCAACTTCTACATGAATGACATGGACGCAGGTGGTCAACATGCGCTTAATTTACGACAGCGATGCCTGGGCTAAGTGAAAATGCAAAACGGGAAACAAAAGCAAAACAATGGAGTGTAAAATACCACTTACCGATGACAACCGCGATAGACAAGTCGGATTTTCACTGGAAATCCAGCGGTAAGCAAGTTTTCCAGCTTTCTCGAAATGTTAGCGCTTTTTTTCGTATGGCTAGTCTCGCTTCCCGCGTCTATCGTCTTCTTACCACACTTGACGGCGATCTGTGTATTGATGGAGAATGTTCGCGTTGTTTGGATGTTCTTGCTCCTCATCGGAGGATCATATGTCAGAAAAGCCAAAGACGTCTTTCTAGTAAGAATGTTCGGTAAAACCTTTTTTACTTTTTCGTTTTTCATCAGCGCTCACCGTTGGGAGTATAAGAAGTAAGAACATAAGCCTAGCTGCACTGGCGGCAAACCTCACGTGCACCATCAGAAGTGCAGTATTGGCCGGCCTTTGTGGTGTCTCACCATCAGAAGTGCGAACTACGAGGGCTGGGGCGGCCCCCCTAACTAACTAACTAGTAGTGGAACGTGTATGTATGTATGTATGTATGTATGTATGTATGTAGGTATGTAGGTATGTAGGTATGTAGGTATGTAGGTATGTAGGTATGTAGGTATGTAGGTATGTAGGTATGTAGGTATGTAGGTATGTATGTATGTATGTATGTATGTATGTATGTATGTATGTATGTATGTATGTATGTATGTATGTATGTATGTATGTATGTATGTATGTATGTATGTATGTATGTATGTATGTATGTATGTATGTATGTATGTTTTTCATCAGTAGTTCTTCTACTTGCTATAGTCGCACCTGCTGCTGAGGACTGGCGAGGATAAAAAGCATCGCGCTGAAGACGATGAGAATGCAGCAGGTCTTGGACTTGGTCTTGGCATCTTGCTGAGGTGAAAGACCGGAGGACATCGAACCTGATTCGTTATTTGAGCTTGAAAATAACACTGCTTGTCGACTGGGACTAGCACTACATCTGGGGCCGCGTCGAATGCAACACGACGAAAACACGATCTGCTACTGCTTGTAGATTCAGCGATCCTTGTTCCAATACAATTTTATAAATATCCGCAAAACAAAAGCCCCTCATCATGATACCAACATGTTGTACCGTTGTAATTCCCGAGCAGACAAGTCGTTTCTCTTCAAGGTTGAATGTGGTCCTCGAGAAAGTGCTCTAATAGCTTTCTTGTTGACGTGTTGGACTTTTCTTCTTGGCCTTGTACAGTATAAACCATTTCCAAATTATATCGTTTCTCCATATTGAAATTTGATGCCGGCGATCTGTCATTAATTTTATTTCGTTGCAGCTCTTTGCATTTTCAATTTACTTAGTACGTATCATGGGCACAAAATTATGCATGACTGTAACGGTGCTAATACACTTTAGTTCTACACATTCATCAAATGAACTTGTCAAAAGATGCAGATTCATGATGCTCCGAAAGAATTTCAGAGTACAAAATCTGTCACTTCTGTTCTTACCTGAAACTGAAGCTGCGGCACAACTGGTACTACTTGTGCCTGCGTGCTGATTTCACGACTTTTAATACAGGAGTGTCGTGCACCACTAGCTCCTGTTGTCTGTTGCTATTTCATCAAGAAAGAAACGGGGTCATGTCGAAAAATATCGCGTAAAGCTCCACTCCGTGCGTGATACGACAGCACGGAAGAAAGTTTTCGTTCAGGATCGATGGAAGCGATCCACCAGGTCTTTCTGGATAAAAAGAAGACGTTCGTGTTGTTCCCAGCAGGAAGCTCTTACTTGTTTTTCAAAAGGTATATAACTAGTATGTCCCAAAAGTCGAACTCGTTCGATTGTGTCGCCAAGGCAGCAGCTACGTGGGGAGGCGCTGTGTGGTCAGATGAATTTATGGTTCCAGAAGGCCCGCTCGTTTTTGTGAGGTGGTGGCGTTTTCTCTTGTCGTGCAGAAGGTCGACGGTCCGTCCGGTATGGTTTACCTGTGACGGGAGGATTTACGATGTTGCGATTGCGTTGTGTCCGAGATACAACTTTGGCTCTGTGCCGTGTTTATACTACGACTGCAATGCACATCAGTACTACATACACGTCGCAGCGTTCGGACGAGTGCGAGACACTCTAAAAAACAAAACTAAAAGGGAAAGGAAAAAAGAGAATATATAACATATAAAAAGTACGAATATGGGCTCCTGGCATTATGTTGATGTGGCGAAGGGCGTAGGAGGTGGACGACGTCATTGATCTTATTCAAACACGAAGAATGGCATGCGGATGTGCGTACCTCGTTGCAACCCTTCTCCGAGAAAATGGATGAACTTGATCGCTGGCACTTGAGGCAGAGCGTTCGTTTGATTCGCGAGGGAGAAGTAGGAGGATGTGTAGTGTGGGTTGACGAAAAACAAAAAGAATAACTGTTCCTTCGATAAATTATTGCTCCCAGCTCCTCAAACGTGGTTCGCTGCTCCAAGGGGAGGAGACACCTCGCTTATGGAAAGAAAAAAAACACATCACATCACTCAGCACTATCATTTTATTATATTGCGCACCGTCGAAAACCGAAGTGTCTGTGTAGCAGTCTCCATTCGAATTTCCAATGCGATGCTCAGGACAAAATACAAGCTCAAAGCACGCTCGCGCATTGGAAATATTATCTCTGACGCAGTTGCATCTGTAAGCGATGCCATAGGAGTCTTGTAGGTGTTTCTTGGAGATGCGCCTGCGCCGGAGCACAGTCACAATGTTGCATATGCAGATGGGTGTGGATTTTTTTTTTCGTGGGTACCGCTATCAGAGTGAACAGTGTTCCCCGTGTTAGTCATCGACATCACGGTCTTCGTTTTCGCTTTGTTTATGGCTCCGTCAGGTGTGACACGTCAGGTGTGAGTGTGACAAAGTACAAAAATGCCAAAGCTTAATTCTGTCTCTCGCACTGACAGTACGACAAGCAAAATTCAGACAAAGTCTCTCCAGCTCCTGCATGCTGGTAGGCGCAGCCATTGCGGACTCGTCGATGCAGTTGCGACATGGAGAAATTTGCCACGTTCCAAAAATACACCAAACTGACGACTAGAAAGGCCCAGCGGACGATGCGCGGTTG
This sequence comes from Amoebophrya sp. A120, assembly GCA_905178155.1. Lineage (NCBI taxonomy): Eukaryota > Dinophyceae > Syndiniales > Amoebophryaceae > Amoebophrya > Amoebophrya sp. A120. The sequence continues at coordinate 202,141 of CAJINV010000021.1, read as the reverse complement.
GCACATACAAACTACCCTGTCAGTGTCACAGTTGCGATCGTCAAAGCGGAACCGCGTCGTCGTGGTTCCCCTTGCATATTCTTCTTCTTCCTGTTTTTATTCCTTTTTCCTTTTCCAGGCGCGGTGGGGTTATGAAATGCAAATATGTATGGGTCTGGAAGGTTGCCACTTGTGATGCTGTCTGTCGATTCCAAAAGAAATCTGCATTGCATGACCCGCGAGAGGGGCCCGGTCGGTGCTCCGCGGAGAGGGCATGTCTCATGCGGAATAGGCATCAGAGAGACCTCTAAATATGAACATCTGCAAAACTAGTCGCTCATGCATTACAGGAACAGACATCATGGATGGGTCGTCATGCAAAAAATGCATGACAAACCTGACCATCTTCCAGGCCCAGACATATTTGCAGGTAATACACGTTGCACGGAGACGATTTCTCTTCCGAACCAGACGGAAGCTGATCCGACTTGCCGCTTTTCCCGAGAGGAGACGCTTCCCCTGCATTGCGATTGCTCGTCATCTCCTGTTGCTTCGCTCCTCCTTGAAATTGCGTTTTGGTTTTAATACTATTCCGGTCCTGCTGGAATGATCCAGAAGATCTGCCGCTCCTGGTTCTTGGTGCCATTTTCTCCAGCGATTCCGGGTCGTACTTCATCCTGGTTCGGCCGGGCGAACTCAACTCGCTGTCCATGTCCTCCGACCCGACACTCGATAGGGTCGGGGTAGGCGTAGGCACGCTGCTGTTGTAGTTGTTATCATTGTTGCTGGGAGTTATCAAATGCAAATATGTCCGGGTCTGGAAGGATGCAAACTTCTCATGGTCATGCATTTTTTCCATGCCCGCTGAGGTTTGGAATGCAGGAGCTAGCATGTCAGGTTCTGTGACACCTCCATCACGCCTATCCTGCATGACGAACTGCCTCTAAACTTGTTCAAAAGGGGACAGCTTTTGGTTTTGGCAGTCATGCAACACAAATTTGTGTACGATCCAGAATTAGCATGACAAGTTCGCGTCCTCCCAGACCCAGACATATTAATTGTATGTGCATAGGAGTCGACGGATGACGATGGTAGTGCGGTCGACGCTCTTGATGCAATGTTGTAGTTTGTGGTCCTTTACTTGTAGTGATTGGATTTGCATCCTTTCTTCCAGCTACATTCGGGAAAGACAGCTGTGGCGTTTTCTCAACTTCCTGGCCCCGCAAGGTCCCGTACGACGACGCTGCGGCTTTCTTAGATATCCCCAGGAGCTCCTTTTTGCAATGATCTTTTCCGTGTTGATTACTCCCGATTTTATCTCGCGAGGGACTGGTCGTATCCACCTTTTCGTGCTGCTCACTGGAAAACTGACGCTGCTCCCCAGCTTCATCCCGTCGCACGCGCGGCCGCAGGAAGAACGCAGGAACAAACCGGTTTCTGCACGATGCACAGCCACTGAAGCGCTGGAAGCAAAGTAACAGGAGCAAACAACACACCGCAGCGAGACCCCCGGCTGTATACACTGGATGGTCGTGGAAAGCGGCGAGAAGAAAGCTGTCGGGATAATGCACGCAGAAAAGCGGGTCAAGGGGGGGGGGGCGTGCTGCTTGGAACCGCAAATACATTTTGTTTGGGCCAGGATCCGGGCGGCGAAGTTTCCTCATCTGTGTGCTTCAGCGGTTCACCGTCCGACAGGCGTGAAGTTTTGCTCGATCTCCTCTGCGCTCCGGATGTACCCGTGCCACCAGCATCGCCAGAGGTAGTTGATCCCGTCCCGTCAATATTCATGTTGACCGTGGTTGCAAGTTGATGATGCATATAATCTGCAGGGCTGTGCAGAGAACCTCCGGTTTGGTCGTACGCACCAGAAGATGAAGATGCTGATGTAGGGTCGTCGAGATGAACTTCTGGCACCTTGATAGCAGCAGGCTGTGCAGTGGTCTGAGACCCGGATGGGGAAACGGATGGGAGGGAGGAGGAATCCTCGGGGTGCGTCGTCGCGGTTACCACGGTGCCAACGTTGCGGGGTAAGTAGGTGTTTTGGTGGTCTTGCTGCTGCTTTTGCTTGGAGGCGTCTGGTAGTTCAATGGCGCTAGTCGCTCCCTCTTCTTGGTGCTGCGCGTGCACTGAGTCAGGACTTATTGCTGAAATTTGCACAGAGCTTGAAAGGGCCTCGTTCGCTTCGTTTACTATTATGAATCTAAGCCGATTCATGAGGTCTGATCGTGTTCCACGGTGGTAGAGAGCACAAGTGTCAATCCAATTCCAGAAACGGGAGCGAAAGCGCCAACAAAAAAATCGCCCTAGTTTACTCAGGCAGCAAGCGCAAGACTTGAGCCAAACAAAACAGCACTGAAGGTCAAGCGCATCCGGATGCTTAGCTAGTGGCCCATCGTGATTCACGTAATTACGATATTACGGCCCTAGTTACGATTTCCGTTTACGTAGATCACGACCAAACATACGAACCAAACCGCGCATAAGACTTTGCACTAGCTCTTTTCGGAGTTCTTCATTGTCTTGGCTTTTCAACCAACTCTCCATGTAGTTGATCTCTTTTGCGGTTTGACCGTTTCCACGCAGGGGGCGCCAGAGATGCGGTTGGCTCCGCAACACCTCAATTTCGTCATCGGCTCTTTGATTTAAATGCCTCAGCTTCTCCGGGGGGTACTTGAGCTTCAGGTTCGGCAGGTCACTCAGAAGCTCGAGATCCACCGTGATGTGTAAGACCTGGAGCTGCGTCTGCCATAGCGAGTCACCATCGTCCCCTTCGGAGAGTAGTTTATAATCTTCTACTATTTTGCCGGAGCGGATGACTTCCATTTCTGTCAGGTCTGTTGAGAAGGGGGGCCACGAACCGAGCCACCGCAAGACGCTGTCAAAGTTTTCCGCGTCGTTTCCTTGTATCCAATCAACAAGCAGCATTCTTTTCTTCTTCTCGGGAGTGTTTGCGAGCTGGTTTTCTTGGTTTGGAATTCTCACTTTCTGATACTGCTCGTCGTTCATGTTCGTTGCATAATCCGGGTCTACCTTTTTGATATACTCTTCCATTGATCGATCGTACCGGTGTTGAACCAGCTCTAGGGGGGACCCGGAACGCGCGGGTGTCGTCAGCTTCTTGTAAAACTTCGTCCAGCGGTTTTTCAAAACCTTGTCATAAAAAAACTGGAACTTCGGAACCACTGTATCCGAAAAAAAAACACTTTATGTGACAACCGTAGGTTTTTTGAAAAGCAAAATTTTTTTTCTGCTGGCGAGCGCGCAACGTTTGGCAGAAGCAAAATCTTCGACGAGCCAAAAGCGCCCGGGCCGGCAAGAAGAAAGGCGCGGGCAACGTACGCAGGAACCAACAAAAGCGCGCTGCATGCGCGCGGAAGAAGCGGGGGTGAGGGGGGACAACGAGGCCGCAACACATTCTCGTGCGGGCGGGACGCCGGATACGAGAAATTTGCGGCACGCGCACAGGAAACCACAACCCTGCTCCCACTGCACCGGACATCACAGCTTCTTTGCTCAACCGGCGCGCGCGCGCGCAGCGACATTGCAGCTGCCACATGGCAAGGCGCAAGCGCTGCTCCAGCAAAAGCACGGGCAGAAACAAAACAAAGAAGACGGCCGCGGCGGCCTCGCTGGCTCCGAGAAGATACTAAAGCACACCTGCCACGCGCGTACGATCGAAACAACAAACAAAGCGCACGCCCGGGCGCTGGGGGCGGTAGAAATGAGGTCGCCCGCGTGCGTAGCGCGCGCGGAGAGGATCTCTTTTCCGCCCGCCCGATGCGAATTTCTAACATGGCGCGCGCAGGGCTTCGGGCCGGACAGGGGCGCAAAGAAAATTGTCACCCGCCCGCTAGCCACTACCTACAACAGTTGCGGCGGCGTTCCACGGCTGCGGTGCACGGGCGGACAGAAACCCCTCGCGGCACGCAAGCTAGCGCAACACAGCGCAAACAGGGTCCTCGGCTCGGGAGCCATAAAGATAAAGGCCCTGCTGCGGGCGAGGAAAAATCTTCCGCGGCCGCAAGCCGCAGACCGACAGACATGGCGCAGGGACGCAAAGAAGACCTCGCTTCTTACGGGCGCGGACGACGAAAACTTTCGCGCAATCGACAAGGCGGCGCCGAGCGATCAGTGTCGGCCATGGTCTTCATGAACAGTCACAGTGAGTGTTTGTTACCTTGCCCCGGGTAAAAACACAATCTGTAGTGCGTATCATGGACCGATGTTAACTATCAAAAAAATACGAACGGTAAGCAACACGAAGAACAAGGAGGAGGAGGGGTAGTACATCTTGGCTTTATTCTATCGCGCGTTGCAACACTTCTGCCCTTATCGTCGAATGCATTTCAATCGCGCCGCGAGGAAAGGCGGCCCTAGGCGGAAGAAAATGCAGAGGCGCTCGCTTAAAACTATGATCTCTGTGCACCAGGCGGATAATGGCGCCGGCTCCGCCATCCTTGTTGTGTCCATAGCTTTATTCAGGTGCTGTTTTCAATTTTAATGAGAACAAGAAGACACATCGAAGAAACAAAACCAAACAATCAATCAGGTATATATGTCAGGACTAAGAAATAAATACCGAAGGTAGAATTCTAGCGGCAAGAATTCTACCTATCTTCGTCTCCGCTTATCAGTAGGAAGACATACTCAAGGTGGGTGCCAACCGCTTTGCGTGAATACACTTTTCCTTTTCCCTTATTTTTGCATGCGGGTAGCCGTGTATAGAGGCCGAAATCCCCTCCCGCAGGCAAAAACCAAACAAGAACAATGCAAAAGAGGAGCATATGGGAAGATCGGGCACGTGACCGGTTAAGCTACCGAATGAACGCCGTCCGAGTAGAAAAATTCAAATTTTTGAACTTTAGCTATCAAAAAGTTTCGCACTTTTCAGAATATCCAGAGTCACATATTTTTTTTTTAGCAAGGATACACTTCCTTGCTGTAGTAGTCCGCGTGTGCCGCTTTCAGCCAGAGGTCTCGGAGATTATTTCGCCACTTGTCGTCCTGCTCCGGTCGGGGTGATGATGGTGCGACCTTATCTTCAACATCAATGCCTGCATCATCGACAGCACCTTTATCACCTCCAGGCTGTGGATGACCGTGAACAGCCCGATCGCTGTTCGGACTCGGAGAGAGGTCACCGACTTGCAATAAAGGGTGAGTCCGCTTTTTGATCCGATTGCTGTTACTAAAGTGATGCGAAAGACCCAGAAGGTACGCTTGCCGAAAATATGAGGATGGAAAGATCTTTGAGAGCAGTGTGGCCTTATCTTTCGTCTCGGCATCGTAAGATTTCATCTCGTTATTCCCGAAGCCGCCAATGCACGCGTCCCACAATTCCTCGAGCTCCTGCGCCTGCGCCCGCTCCACCTGCTTCTGGGACGGCAACTGCCCTTGTTGTGTGTAGGGTGCCGAAGGAGGCACTGCATCTTCGAATGACAATGATGAACCCCGCGACCCTGGCTCTGCGGTGGACGCGGACGCGGCGGAAGTGCTGCGTTTCGCGGCGTGCGCGACTCTTCTTGGATCTTCCGATCGCGCCTTTGGAGGAGTGATCCCCAGTAGCTTGTTTATAAACACCCTTCGCGCTCCCTCGCGAGAAAGAGAGTCGAAGTCGATTGTCGGTTGTTCTTGTTTCGGCTTCGTGTCCTCGCCGGGGACGTTGGACTTCTCCTCGGCCTCTGTGGCCACATCGCCCCTTCCAGAACAACCGAACTGGTTGCCCATGGTCTAGCAAACTGTCGTGGTTAACTCAATAAATCTGTCAGGTATAGCGATGAATTGTCCGACTGACGAAAGCCTGCGCTGACGAAAGCCTGCGCTCTTGAAGTCAGCCCCTTGCTTGCATCTTATGGTCTGCGAGTACTACCTGTCTAAAGTTACACAGCCAAATCAATCCCGAGAGCAGGAGGTGCTTTGCGAAAGCTTGAGATGAGACCTTAGATTCTAGAGTAATACCGAACACCGCACGCTTGAAATCAATCATCTTCTCCTTTGAATCAGGAAAATTTTTCTTCAATAAACCGCGATCCGTTCGTCCACGAGGGACGGCTACCTCGTGTAAAATTGCGCCCTGCAGGTCAACAAACCAGGTGGGCCAACACGGCTGCGCCTCCGAGTAAGACGTCAACGCGTCATTACTGAACACGATGGCGGGCCTCCTGCTCAAAAAAGTTACTATTTCCAATTTGATGGATACCCGCACTTCCACCCAGGAAAACTCTACTTCTAGTTCTAGCCTGGTTTTGCTTCATCTATAATGCTTTCTTCAGAAGAAAACGTAAAAAAGAGAAGTTCGCGTTGGATTCAGTGGGAATGTTGATCTTCAACAAGATCATCATGTCATCTTTGTTCGTACAATTTTTAGTACGTGTTCATCTTGATCTTATTCTTTTCACGAGTTCGGTTCACTTTTTTTACGTTGGACTTGGATGGGCCACAGAACTTACTTGAAATGAAAGGGCCACAACCAGAGACACTTTTTCATCTCCTTTAGCGTCTACCTATCAAGACAGCAACCGCACCACCGCATCCGTCCAGTACTGTGTGGATTCCAACAATGTTTCGTCGTTGTACTTGTGCATGGCGTTCTATGGCATTGCCCAACTCCCCCTCCCCCTCACGCGTATCATGTCATGGACAGCGATACAAACACCAGCACATCACATGGAGCCTGTGCATGACAAATTTTTTATATGCCTAGTTTAGTACTAGTTGGGGTTCCGGCATTTGTGATGCAAACAGTGCCACAAGACAGCGCCTGGAGTTGGCATTTTGCATGAACAATGAGGGGGAGGCAGAGATGTGCACTGTCATACGTTCGTGATCCAGGGGAGGTCCGCGGACTGCAGGCGGCAGAACAGGTCCGGAATGTTGTCGAAGTACTGCAGGGCCGGAAACCGGTAGAAATCGGTATCAATTGCAAATATGTGTTGGTCTGGAGAGATGCGAGGGTTGTTATGCACATTTTGCATGACCCATGTTTCCTGTAATGCGTGGCCTAGCATCACAGGTTTTCAGACGGCTTGCTGATGCCTATTCCGCATGCAAAATGCCCTCCCCGCGTAGCACAAATTGGGCTCCTCTTGCTGGTCATGCAATACAGATTTTTTTAGAATCCAAGGACAGCATCACAAGTTCCTACCTTCCAGACCCAGACATATTTGCATTATTTGATAATCCGAGTACTGAAACCAGTACCGCATGGCGTCGACCCGCACGCCCCGGCGCAGCCACCAGCCGCCCTTGCGCATCCGATTCCACTCGTTACTGTCCCGCGGGGACTATGCATTGCAAATATGTAGTCTGGGTCCTCTGGAAGATTCCGAGCTTTGTCATGCTTCTTCTGGCATGACTCTACTACACTCTGTGATGCATGGCACGAAAAGATCCCCTTGTCTGTCATGCAAAAACGCAGTCTGCAATGGGGAATTCGCAAAACATAGCAGCACAGAAACTATGTCATGCTACGCTCCGTATTGCAGTGCGCTAGGCTAATTACTCTAGGAGTTGCATCACAACTTTCCAGACCCAGACATACTTGCATTTGATAGGGACATCTGGAACGGCGTGTACGGGTGCCACGGCTCGTCACTGTACTTATCCTGTGCATAAGTATCGTACTCGTAGTAATTGCATCTATGCATAACAAATCTCTTTCTCAAGGTAAATCAGCATTACAAATTTAATTTGTAATGCTAAGGCAATTTGTAATGCAATTTATACTAGCACGATGCTTTTGCATTTCATAGTACTCGATAGACTGCAAATCCAGCTGGTATCCTCTGTAGAAACGTCCCCGCCTCATAGTCAAAATGGGAAAGGAACCTGCTACACAAATGAATCAAGCAACTTTGATTGCTGCGCATGACAAGTTTAGCCTCGTAGTGTAATTCTGTTTAGCTAGCTGAATCAGCATCACAGATCTAGCATATCGTGCAGGCTGAATCGAGCATCACAAATTCCAGAAAACGATATATTGCAATGTAAAATCAAAATAGAAGTTTAAGTAGATCACTGTAGCCGGAGCGAACTGCGAGAGTAGAATTGCTTGACCTGTCGAAATGGGATGAAGAGAAGAAGAAAGCAAAAATAGACCCTAACTAGAATGGGCGCGGCGCGCGAGTGTATGGAAAATGCTCCTCATGGGGCTCGTCCGCAACCGCATGAGAAACATTTTTACTACTTATGCAGATTTGCAACATGACAACTATGGGGTCGTCATGGGGACGTTTTTACATAGGATAGCTGGTCGCGGTTCGCCTTCGTGTACCGTTTCACCTTCCCCGCGCTGGTGTAGGAGTCGGCTTCGGTCGTTTTGTTTTCCGCGGCGGTGAGAAAGTACTGCATGTCCATGATGAGATCGAGCGCCGCAACCATGTAGGCCCGGACCTCCACCAGCCCCAGGTTTTCGTCCAACCCCCGGCGCAGCATGTCCTCCGTGACCCCTCTCGCCGCTTTCGCGGACGACAACCCCGTTTGCACGGACATGGGCCCGACCGACTCTTTGTTGGTGCTGTTGTCCGTGGGCTCGGGGTAATCGTAGCTGGCGAACTTCGCCCGGGGCCGCTTGTGCCGGGGGTGCACCGACTGGTACAGCGGCTCGCCCACGGAGAGTTGACCCCGCTGGTACACAAACCGGTAAATCCACTCGATTTTCGGCAGAAACAGCGGGACGGACATGGAATACAGCTCGTAAAACGTCATCAGCGCGTGGTCCCAGGGAAGCAGAATCACGCTGCGGTGCTGGGCCACGACGGAGTAGTCCATCGACTCCTTCTCGTCGAGGAACCGGATCGTGAAGGGAAATTTGCTGTTGGATACGTCGGGGTTATCGTCGCTACTTGTAGAAGGTTTTCCCGCTACTTCTCCTTCAGGTGAAGGAAGCTCCCCGAGGGCGGTTGTAGCCGGCGATGCTGGCCGGTCTCGCATGGCTGTTAAGCAATTATTGCATTGGTCGTTGTATGTCGTGATTTTTGTACTGTGCGGCTCGAGGATCACGAGATAGAAACTGACACTGATTCGTTTCAACAAGGTTCTTCGAAGGATTACAGTCCATCTCCATTACCATTATCAACTGCTGACTTCTATGTTGGAGTAGATAGAAAATCACAAGCAAGACTGTAGTCGCATCAAACATTTGGACACAACTTGATATACCTTTCAAGAACTGCCAAATTGCGCACCTCAGTGTGGGGTAGACGAAGAGCGGCGCGCGCCAAAACAGCACCCGGTCAATCTGCGGACTGTACACGGATTTCGTGTACAGGCCGTGTGCGCGGACGTAGGGCGCTACTATCCCGGTTTGGTAGTAGATTTGCTCCCGCAGGATCCGGTTGTTCACGTACAGAATCGTGTCCGTGCCCGGTTTTCTGCCGTCCAGCAAATCCCAGAACTTCACCAGATCCAGTGGCGGCACGGAATTCAAGAGCGCGACGCCCAAGTAGCCTAACACCGGTAGCGTCTTTTGCATCCTCTCCCGCCAGAGTTTTTGCAACAGCAGGCACCCGACCAGCGGCTCTGTGCACAAGAGCGAATATGGAAAGGGAGTAAAAAGACCATCACTATCAGTTTTAGTCCTGCAGTTTTTCCTGCATATCAAAAGGGCTAGGACTCTGCATGCAATCGGTATCTCTTTTTTGATATACCTCCTGTCTAGCAAAGATTCAGTGGTTTTTGGCCATGCTTGATACCATTTCGATTTTTTTCGCATCGAAATAGTAGAGTTGTTAAATACTGTTATCATCATTTCTGTTCATACATAAACTGCATTACAAAATGACTTTTGTGATGGCCTTTTTCATTCATAGAAAGTCGGATTTTTTCAACTCCTCATCGCGAAAATAAACCGCTTCAATCTGCTGCTCCATTTTTTTTGTCAGTTGGAAATCTGTCTGTGTACTAGCGGGAGATAAACTGCGCATGCTTGTCATGCAGCTCTTGCGATGCATCGCACAGATCATCTACCGAAACGACCCAGACGTACAAAACTTTTCCTGCATACTCTCCCAGGTAAAGTCGTCCCCGTAGGGGTCCTGTTCCGCGTCCTTGAAAAACTTCGCAAACGCCGGATCCCCCCGGTTGCACATGCCGAGAATGCCGCACCACCGCGGTTCCAACCCGTAGAAGACCGGCTTCAACTCCACCTGGTCGCGCAAGACAAACTCCTGCACCATGTGGACCGTTTCGAGGGACAGGGTGGCGTGCGTGCCGAAGACCGCAGCGTGGAGGGTTCTTCTCCTGTCCTCGTGGAAAAAAAGCTTATGTAGCTGCTGCTCTTCCAGGGGGGGTTGCGGGTTGTAGTGCAGCATGCCAAACTCGTCGGGCGGGGGCTCGGGGACCGGGAACTTCTTCACGTACTCGTCGTAGGTGTAAAACTCCGTTTCGCCGATATTGATGTAGAAATCCAAAATGGTCGCGCCCACCGCAGAACTATCGAGAAAATCGACGGAACCTTCCTTACCGAGGCAGGTGACCTAGTTTGGTTCAAATAGAAATTGGAAATCCGTTTGATTCGATGTATACTTTTTTCGCACTTGCTGTGAAGTTGTAGCGAAGAACAGAGTGTATCGTCTACAGAGCAAGTTGTGGTATTAAAATTCTTTTACAGATGGGTTTGCAGGAGCACCAGCTTTGCGCTGTGCTTGCCGTTCATCAGGCAGGATGAACTTCTCTAGTTGACGAACTTCGCACCACAGCCACGGGATTGCAATGATACTGAACTACCTCAAGAAGAACCAACTCGCACTTTTTTCTTTAAATGATAGATAAATATGCATGCCTATGCTTTTCCTTTTACCGCATAGCTCAAATCCTCCTTGGCCATCTTGACCAGGTCCTTGCTCCCCTCGCTCATAAACACCCGCGCCCGGATCAAGAGAGCGTAGATAAACCCGTAGAGGCAAAATGGCTGATACTCTTCCGCATGCAGCGGATTCCAGACTTTCCGCGGGTCACAGAGCATGTTGTGGAAATCCTGCGGCGGGTAGGGTTTCGCGTCCCAGATTTCGATGATCTTGCGCGTATCCTGTGCAAAAGTAGTATCGCAGACTGGTACAAATCGGAATTGCATGACCCTTGGTGACAAAGTCGGCAAGAAACGCCGCAACTCTTTTACATCATGTAGTTGTAGATGCGACAATTTCAGCAAGAGAAATTCCGTTTTTCAAGTTGTTGAACATATCGAAACGGGATTCGTGTTGCGATTTCTATATTCTTTCTCTTTGTACTTAGTCAGATTTGGGTACTTTTTCCATGGATACTGCGCCATATTGTACAATTCCGGCGGAATCATCTGGAACTTCAGCTTCGCGGCCTGCCGCACCAAATCCATGAAGGCATCCCAGCTCGGCGAGCCCTCGCAGTCGAAGAAATCCGGCCGGTAGTCTGTGTAGCGATGTTGGCACTCGGCGTATTTCACGTGCTGTTTTTTTGTCCTCGAGGACGACTGAAGGGCGCCCCCGGTGGAGCCAGCACTTCTTGATGTTGCGGCCCTATTATTCTCATCCTCATCCCGCCCGAACACCTGCAAAACCTGCTGTAACAAGAAACTGAGAACAGCACAGACGATAATGCCGGGGCGGGGGAGCCATCGCGGCCAGGGAATCATGGAAGCTTTTCCAGTTTTGTAGTAATGTTCCGTCGGTAAAAGAAGTATCCTTTCGTGCCCGGGAGGCCGTGCTGGCCGGAGTGAATTACGCCTCGACCCCCGGCGGGACATGTTAGAGGTCGCGCGCCGGTTCCAGAGCTGGCGACCGGACGAGAATAACTGTTGCTCGACTCGACTGCAACAGGTCTAGTTCATAAGGGCACTGGCGCTGGTCTAAAAACTATATATCCCGCCAACGATCTCCGCCGAGGGACGTCGTTGGCACGACGCAATGAGGCGCCATGGTGTGCTGCGAGGGAGCAGCCATGGTTAAGTACATTTCTCCGCTGGCTTCGTGTCTCGATTGTATTGCTCGATGACGATGTGACGAGGTGGATCATAATCTTTTAAGAAAGCAGGTCAACAAATGGCGGGGAAGGAGGATCCTCAAAAAGCAATTGAACGACGAGTGGGAGCTGATGTTTTCGAGACACTACCAAAAATATCGGACCACGGAGGCGATCGCCAAAACCAAAAAAAAAGGCAAAAAGAGCGGGGTGAGCGCGAAGCCAAAACGGAGCAGGAAACTATGTCGTTCGATCTCAAAGTTAGTAGGGTTGCCATAATAGATCTCGTATCTTTGTTTTCCTTGATCCAGATCCCTTCGACTTCTCCGAAAACCGTAACAAAACCCTGCCTCGGATCTTTCCGGAAAATTTACCACTAAAACTGGCTCGTCAGATCCGAGTTTCATCAGCACATGCGGCGCGATCGCAGCCTTCGCCATGATGCTTGTCCTTTCACGATCATAGCCAAAACCAAAAGCAAAACGTGAACATGCATTATCATGGAATGATGATCCGGACGATAAACATAAATCAATCTCAATCACAATCCGCCAGCGCCAGGATATTAACCTTAGAACAACACCAGCAGGAGCGACAAGCGCAGCTTCTGCTTTGCGTACATGTCAGTCTCAATTCTTATGAAAAACACATGCTTACAGGCAATATGCAAAGAAGACCGCAAGACCAGGAGATGACATACAGATACAACATGCCGCTTGTACTATTTGACTGTTTTGGTTTTGAAGTTCCTGGTTCATCGGTAAGACATTTTTACTACTATGAAGATGACCAAGAAAGCCTGGTTTTCGCCCTTCATCTGTTTGTTTTGTTTCCGTACTATCCTTCTCGCCGCTAATAACGTTCTCGTGCCACCAGCTGCTCCACCCGCTTTGCGCTGCCACCGACCAGTTCCAGCGTATCAATGTCGAGGCGAGAGAACGTTTTCTCATCCTCATTGTAGACGATTATGGTGTTTTTCTGCGCTTCTTTTCTCGACCCCGCGAGACGGCCGCCTGCCATGCGGAGCCGCAACCTGTAGAGTTGTAAAATAGGGTTGATCGTGATCATCTCCAACTCTCAGTTTACCAGACTCAACCAAAGACGAAACACATGACGTCGACATTCCTGTGAATGAACCCAGATGCATATCAGCAAAATCTGAACTTCTGATCTTTCTAGCCAATGACTGTGCTCTAGCCCCAGTTGTTACCTTCCGCGCGTACTCAGAAGGGGTTCATCGGTGGCCGCGGCAACTGCCTTGGTGCTGGTTTCTGGTCGTCCTACCGTTTTTTGTTTATCCGTTTGGACGCCCACCGATGCGAATAGGCGGCGCTCGGTTTGGACCGCAATACACGCAGTGCCAGCCGTGGAGCGCTTGCTTGTATTTCTTTCCGCGCAAGCATCCCTTTGTTCAAAATGATCTTGGTCTTGCCTAGCGCGACGACTTTTTTTGGCTGCAGCTTCATTCTCCTCTCCTGAAAATGAATCACTTCTTCTCCTTCTACGGCGTTTGTTGCTTTGCTGCGGTTGGTTTTCGTGTTGATCCTCATCTTCACCACGGCTAATGCAGTACTTTCCCAGCCTCTCCTCGTCAGGTGGTAGTTCTCCGACAAGTCGCTTCGAAGCCAGAGGATCCTCCTCAACTCGAACTACCTTTTGCTCTTGGCCGTTGAAAGAACGCGTCCCGTTCTCGCTCCGTGTTGTTTCGTGCTCAGCAGGCGGAAGCCTTCCTTTATTCCTTGCGTGCTTTTCGGCTGCCGGCCGACGAGGTTCTTCTGGACGGTGGGGGTGCTCCCGTGCCCCTTGTGTGCTGTCGACGGGCTGCTCCACGACCGGCAGGTCGTTTTCCCTCACCTTCAAAAGCGGCTTCAGCTCTTCAGCATCTACTTCCGGATGATCGTCAGTAGCAGCGGCACTTCTCGTCCTGCAGCGTGGAGATGAACTATCATCAGTATGTTGACGTGATGTTGACAGAACCAGAAGTGGATTCCGACATTTTTTCCTCCCGTTAATGACTCCTTCTGTTGCAGGAGGTGGTGCAGGAATGAGTTCTGGTGCAGCTCGTGGTTCCTTCAGTGCTGCAAAATATGGTCGTCTTGCCTCCGTTGTAATTTGTTCTTCCTCACACGAGTTTATTCCATCAACTGCGACGAGGTCGGCGAGGGCAGGAAGAGGACACGTTTTATTTTCAACAGTATCGCTGTCCTCCCGCTCCCTCGGTCTCTTCGATGATGAAGAAGACGAGGAGTGTGGCAAAGCCCGAGATGAAGCCGCATCTACGTCTCTAATCCCTCCTGCACAACGACCTGCTTCATCCGGAACAATAATAGGATTTGCACTTGCCGCAGTGGATTGCGCCGGTCGTGCGGGCTTATTTAGAATAGAATTCGTGGTCCACCGGTCCCTTACGCCGCCGGGTACTCCGGCGTGTCCCCTACTTGAAGATGCAGCTGCCATACTGCTGCTGCACTTCAGCTCGTCAACATCTGCATGACCTCTAGGCGAGAAGGGAGAGGGTTCGACCTCTTGGAGAGACGTTGGTGCCGGGGGCGGTGGGGAGCGTTTTGAGCCGAGCCTGTGTTCCTCATTATTCGCCGCCTCGCTATCAAGATGAACAGCGGCGTCAAGTTTCCTCTGCTTAGAGCCCGTCATTGCGGCGGTGGGCCTTTTGCGATCCGGAAACGACGAAAAAAAAGAAGGAGAATTGGAATTATCTACTTCAAGCACGATGCGATCTGTTGAGCGGTTGTTTGCTATTGTGCTCGTATTTCTTTTAGGCAAAGCGCCGCCCGCGCAGGGGTCCTGTGCAGGAGCACCTCGTTCATCCGAGTGGCCGTAGCTCTTTCGTTTCAGGTTCCTCTTCTTCATTTCGTCAGACACTACATATGCCGGCTGATTGGTTGCAGCTTCCACTGAAGACGACGCTGCTGGTTGTAATGGTGTGCTAGTGCCTTGATTTTTCGTCGACACCAATGCTTCACCAGCAGCGCCACACGACCCAGTACTAGCAGTTGGCGCACGAAGATGAACGCCCGCCATTCCCGGAACCGGCTTGCGCTGCCTTCGCAGCGGAGATAGAAACGCGGAGGAGTCGTCACGGACGTCAAGGCTCGCACTACTTCTTGCTGTCCCTGCTTCGAGGCCACCGTGTTCCCGGCGAAGTTCCACCTCTCCTTCCGGCCGAAGCAAGACATCTGCACACGAACCTCTTGTGCAGCTAATTCCTGCCCTGTTGCGCGCCGCGGTGGGAGATGAAGGGCTTCTGTTTCGGATCCCGCCGGATGAAGGCGACATAGACAAGCGCGGAGGCAGAGAAGGTGGAACAGTCTTCATTTGCTCTGCTTCCATGCTTCTAGTTTGCAAACATGTACTGGTCGCACCTACACTTGTCGTGCCGCTTGAAAACATTCGCTCTGATGTGCTGCTTTCTGGTGCGGACGACACGAGATAGACCCCAGGAGCGGACGGCGCAGCTTGTTTCATCAATGCGCTACCACCGCTGCTCCTGCTCGCTTTCGGCGCCGCCTTGGAAGACGCCTTCGACAGCACTGCCGCTTTCGACGCGGCCTTGGATCCCGCCACAGACACGCAGGACCGACTCGGCTTCATGTCGTGCTTTTCCTCAATTACAAAAAAGTCCGGCTCTTCGGACGATTCCGACAGCGCGCGGTCCTCCGGAATGGTCTTCAAGGTCATGAACTTGTTCGAAGAGGATGACGTTTTGCCGTTGCTGCTATTCCCAGATTTAGACTGTTGGACGAGAAGAGTGGAATTGTGATGCTCTTTTTGCGCGTTAATACCGCTTGACGAGGAGGATCCTCCTCCAGTTGTGCTGCCCATGCAGTCCGCCGTCGACGTCATCAGCATCAAATTCCCGCGGCCCTTGTAGTTCCGCAACCCCGTTAGTCCAATAGGGTAGCCAAACACTTCGTTCTGCGTATTCCTCAGTCGGTTAGTCATGTAGGAAGCAAAGTTGGTGGCCGCAGGAGATGATGATGAACAGTTGTTCGAGGCGGAAGTAGTTGTGATTGCGCTAGATGCACCAGAAGCAGAACTTGTAAACGGAGCACCTGGACTACTTGCATGATTTTCCTTGTGGTTTTCCACCATCGTCATCCTCATCTCCTCGTCAGGAGGAGCTCCTGCAAAAATCATCTTGCTCGCTGTCGACGCATCATCTAGCCGCTGCAGAGCTTCGCTCGTTAGAAGAGAGGAGACGGAACCACCCGAACCCGTAGTCGTAGAGATTGGCGCGCTACTAGTTGTCCAGGCAAGATGAGTAGCACTTGATATGCCAGGAGAAGCACTAGAAGGAGGACACTTTGAAGAAGTAGCAGAAGGCATTTTTGTCGTTTGCGCTGCTTGTGGCGCAGGAGGCACCCACGAACCGTTTCTGGCTTTTTGGCCACCATCAACAATTTGCGAAGGCCATAGACGCTCAGCGGTGGCGGACGACGAGGAGCTCCCGCTCACATTATTCGCGGTCTGACTCATTCGCGGCTCTATGCCCTGTTGATGATCACAAGACCCGAGTCCAGTAACAGGCGGTGCCTGGTCGTGCTTCTCGATCTTACTTTTTGGCTCGATAGCATTTGTAGCAGCATCCATCGCTGCAATGTCCTCGTGTTCCTGCTGTTTATTGATGTCATTTCTGCCTCTATCCGGCGTCTCCGCTTCCTCATCCGACAGTGAAGGGTCGGAAAACGGGCTTCTTTCATATTCCGCCCCGTTATCCGAATCCGTTTCGGAGCATGTCTGGTCCACTGCGCAGTAACGGCTAAAGCGCATCTCTGCCTGAAGCTGCCGGTCGCTCGGGCCCAGGAGCTTTCTCGGAGCAGGTTCTTCAGATGAAGTAGCGGTCAGTGCTTTCCTATCGTAGTCGTAGTCATTTTGGCTGTTTTCGCGCCTACTTCCGAAGGTGGATGAATTGGAGTCCGTCAACATTGTTTGGCCTCGGCTAGGGTAGTTGTACTTATCTTCGCGCTCTACCGTGGTGGAATTATTTGTAGTACGACACCCGTGGAGGTTCTTCGCCCGATGTTCCCTTTCCCTTTCCTCCTCCAGATTTTTCATTCGAAGCTTTTCGCGCCGGCTCGCGCGGCTGTCGCGCTCGTGGTTCTCCAGAAGCAGTGCCCGCCAGGGCTGTGAGTCGTGGTTGTCCGACGTGTCGTTGTCCTGCTGAGGGACGGTCTGTATATTAGCAGCTCCAGTTGAAGATGCGGCAGGTCCACTTTGTACATGTGGAGGACGAACTATACGCTTCATTTCACTTTCCTCTTCACCGCTGCCAATTATAAGTGGAGCCTGCTTCTCCTTGGTTCCAGGAACACCGCGCGCCTGCTGCGCTGCCTCGCTTTCGGCCAAGCCGGAAGCACGAGCGCGGTGTTCTAAAGTGCGACCCTTAGCAACATCTGTGCCAGCGGATGCGGAAGATGAAGATGCAAAACAACTGACGCCGTCCTGCATCGGGTTCACCGGTGGCTTCGGAGGTGCGGAAGAACTACGCAAAAGTAAGCTGCACTCGTCTTGCTGTGGTGCAGGAGCTTCTGCGCAAGTTGTCGATGTCAGTAGCATGTTCAAAACGTTGCTGACCGAATTGCTGTGCTTTTCGGCGGAAATGTGTTGTGCAGCCTCGTCTTCTCGCCTGTTTTCCTCGCTAGTTGTAGCTCTTTTGTACGGCCCTAGCTCGGAGTGAGTTTTCGATTCTTCACCGAGGACATTCCTTGAGCTCGAGCTTGAAGAAGAACCTGAATTGCCGACGTGAAGCCTTAGATTCTCCTCAACGTGTCCTCGTGAAGCAGCTTCTTCTTGCAGTTCATGATTCTTCTGCGCCTCTTTATCTGCCGCCGCACGGAAAGCAAGGTCGTCCTCATCAGACTCGAGATCATCGAAGTAATCCGAGTGCCCTATTCGCTGTGGAATTGTCTTCACGAGAGGAGCGGCAGGGGCGGGTCCAACAAGAGATCTACCGATTGCCGTGCTCGATGAAGCGCTGGAAGTCGTGGCAGCTGTGATTTTACTTCGGTCTTGGGACTGCGACGAGGGATTTATTCGTACATCATGCACTTCTGTTACTGTTGAAAGCTTGTCTTTGTTTTTCGGCACGACTCCTGGAAGTAGGTTGTCTAGTTTTTCTCCTTGTTGCGAACCGCCGCGTTCTTGTACTTGCGGAAGAGCAGCTTGTCCTAACACTGCTGGTTCTCTACTTTGATTATGATCAACAGCTCCGGTTCCGGGGGAGCTCCTACTAGACGGCTTGATTTTGTCCCTTGCGGGCCGCTCCTGGAGAGGGACGCAATTTTCGGTCTCATCTTTAAAATGGCTGTAACTCGCTCCTGGTATGGAAAAACCACTATCTTGGTTGTTCAAGTCCGCTCCGTGCGTGACATTATTCGCGATTGGGCCAGAAGCCTTGAGGACGACACGACTAGAATCGCCGTCGACCTTCGCAACGTATTCTTGGCCATCTTTGGTGCCCGTGCCGATTGCATTTCTACCATCCAGGCCAGCGTTCACAGCACCAGCAACTACAGGAGGGGAACCAGAGCGGGACCATGCGTTGTGTTCCTTTGTTGGCGGTGGAGCATCGTGAACCGTCCCGTCCTCTTCACCAATTTCCGGATTCTCATCCACTGCTGGAGAACCGCCTTCTTCTTCCCCCAAAGAACAACCACCCGTAGCGTCGTTGAGTACCACCATCGAAGATTCCGCAAGAGCCGCGGCAATTTCCTCACTGGTAGGCATTTCCACGCCGGCAAAGAAGGGGAGAAGGGGGCAGTCTTCTTGTGAACTTTCCTCGTCAGAGCAGGTTGAAGAAGGAGAATTATCGTCCTGGTTTTCCGCTAATACATGACTCTCTTTCATCAAAACATTCCCCTCAGAAGTGCTTGTTGCTGCACTCATTGATGTGCTAGAAGTCGTCATCTGCTGCGCTGGGTGAGAATTCACCCGGCCCTCCTCGTCCTCGCAGTCCACCGTCATAACCAAAAGATCTTCTCGTCTAGGTCTATCATCCTCCAGCATCCTGCTTAGGCTTAGCCCTGGGTCGGCACTAGCATCCATCCCGGTGGGAATTTTAATTTCGCTTTCCTTGATGGAGTCCTTCTCATTTCCTTGGTGGTCGACGTTCTTGCTGCGGTGGTGTCGTAGTTCCGCGCCTGCTTCTGGTTCAGACACTTCTACTACTTCTGCAGATGCGGTACTACTGCTAGTGGATACGACAGAATCGGCAACCACGTGAGGACGATGCTTGCTCGTCAGAGAATGTGAATGATCACCGCTACTAGTCTCACAAACAGACTCAACCGCCTCCGCTAGTACGTTGCTGATTGTATCTTCAGGACGACCGGGAGGTGGTCCAGAGGACGCCGCGGAGCTCGACTCCTCCCACTCCCCCTCTGGCGCATTCACGGACACGGAAGACTCGTGCTTCTCCACCTCTGAGGCTTGGCAAAGCGACAAATCGGCTTGCTCCACCAAGTCACGGCTCGTCTGGGGGTGCGACAGAGAAGAAGCTGCCGGCGCGGTGGGAGAATTCGTTTCCACCTCCGGCGGGTGATCATGAAGGTTGGAACTCGTACTCGTGTGGCTATCTTTACAACAACTGTTCTTATCCTCGAGGTTTCTACCGTTCTCATCGTGCGTGTTTTCCATATCATCACACGTCTGCTCGTCGTGAACCTTGATTTTCACTTTTTCGGCGCCTGCATTTTCTGTTGCTGTGGTAGTTGGAACAACCACAACAGATGTAGTGGAAGTAGTAGTGTGATCTGCAGCATCGCTAGAAGTAGTTCTTGTGCCGTAGCACGACGTGCAGGCTGCGGAAAGACGATTTTGCACCGCTTCCTTCTCCGCCTCCACTTGCGGCTTGATCTGCTTCCTGCCTGCCTCCGCGGGTCGTGAGGACTGCAACATCCTCGCCAGAAGCTCTTCCTCACTGATCGGCTTTCTTTTATTCGCAATTTTTTTATTCATTTTCACAGCGGGGGGTGAAGTGAAGGAACTTTTCGCGCGTGCTTCCCCGTCGACTCGACCAGACGCTTCTACTGCGAGCAGCTCTCCGCCTACTTTTTGTTCGGCGACGTTTGTAGTTGCTTCTGAGGGCGAGGTTGCTTTTAGCATCGTATCTTCTTTTGCTTTTGGCTCTGCAGCTGCCTCGGCTTTTGGTTTTGTACCACCAGAGGAGGTGGACGAGCGTGAGTTTGTCTTTGTCAATTTCATTGCCAATACATCCCTCTCGCAGCAGCTCCCGCGCGGCTCACTTACTGGACGGTGGTCTTCTTCTTGTTTTCCCTGTTTCTTGTCCTCATCGTCTGTAACTTTCTTCAACGATGTCGGTGTAGTTGGAGATGTTGATGTCGCTTCCTCGGCAATGACAATGCCTATGCTATTTTCTTCCTTCGCTTGTTGATGATGTGGGGGAGAGGAGGACTTTGTCTTGTCCTCGTCTGGCTTTTTCACGTCGTCCTTCATCTTGTCCACAACATCTGCAATTGGAGTTGGACCAGCACTTTCTACAACTGTGCTGCCTTTTACCGGTAACACTTCCGGTCCTGCAGGCGCAGCAGCAGACGGTAGAGTGCAGGCCGGCCTTGTGCCTTTCATCAACAGCCTCTTGGCTGCCTCCACAACTACCGCCGCCGGGGGAGGAGGGGGCGACCGTGGTTTTGCAGCAGCTGCACAAGACAACTGTCGAGCTCGTCCCGCGGGAACTGTAGATCCACCACCACCGGACGCACCCGAGTGAGTGCTGCTGCTGCTGCTGCTGCTGCGCACAACAGTTGAACTTTTGCTAAATGCAGGAACACCTGGGACGAGAGCAGTAGTTCCAGGATTGCGATCTACCACTGGAGGCACTACGGAGGCCGCTTTGGAGGAAGCTGCGGGAGCAGCCGCTCCGACCTGAACTACGGTTGTCCTCCTACTAGCACTCTTCGGTACAGTCGTGGGTACTACAACTAGGTGTTCGATAGTACCATGATCACCCACCACTGAACCTGCTTTCCCGTGCAGCGGCTCGGCAGCACTGACCGAGGATCTTGCACTCGTGACTGGAGGTGCTGTAGTACTCCCGGCAGCTTTTGCAGGCGACAAGACCATCGCCGCCGCTGTGCTCCTTGCAGGAGGAGCTCCCAGCACTACAGCTGCCTTGCTCGTCGCGCCGTAAAAATTTTCTCGTGCCGTAGAAGTACAAGTAGTACTCTTCAAACTCAGCTCCGTGGGCGAAACGGCGTTCGCCTTCGCGACCATCACCTTTGCTTTGGATACAGCTGGCGGCGGAAGAGCAAGCGGTGCAGGATTTTTCATGAGTGTTCCCGCCGTGGCGGGTCGTTTTGTCGTGGGCAAAACCGTCGTCCCAGGATCTTCTGTGCTGGACGTAGTACTACCACCTCCAGGTGGATGAACAAGCATCTTCCGGAAGAGTTCCTTGGAGAAAGGCTGCAACCCACCTCCTGCTGCATCTCGCGAAGTGAAAATACTAAAGGGTCGCAGCGGATTCTTGAACGGTTTGTTGCTTTCTCCCCCGGAAGGACGTTCTGCCGAATCACCTGGAGTTCTTGCTGCCGACCTGCTAATTGTGGACGAAAACGACGAAGATGCGCCAGATGCCTTAACAAGAAATTTTTTGCCCGGCGGCTGCTCTTCGAGGGCCCGCCCCGGCAAAGTTTTAACATCTTTTTTCTCCGCTTGCTCAACTTCTTTTGCACTCGAACCGCTGCTATCGCTGTCGGATGAAGAAGACTCCGAATCAGAGCTCGAGTCCTCTTTAGCTTCATTGTCCGGCGTTTTTATTTTGTCGCATAATCCAGGGGCTGATTTTAGATCATGTCGCATGCTGCCGTCCGGCTGACTAGTTGTTACATCAAGAAGTTGTCCTCTCGAGTTACAAGTAGTTGTTGATGCTTGTGCACTCTTGTTCGTTTGCTCGGGGAGATCTACTCGACGCACCCCCCTGCGCGGGCCTTCTACTCCTTGAGATTTTTGAGAAGGAACTGTAGCTGCTGTAGCTACTAGTGCATCGGGCAATAATCTTCCGGCGAAGCCGCGTCCATTACCATCCACCTCCCGCGGAGGATGTTCTCTGTCTCTCTCATCTGGACCTTCCTGCTGCCCTTCCTTCGTCCCACGCTGCGTGGCTGCTGCTCTGCCACCGCAACCTCCATGTTCCGCGAGAAACCGTGGTCGCTCGACGACGTCGTCGCGCTCGTAACAATCTCGTGGTCGTCTAACAAGACTCCCACTCTTTCTTCTCGCGCTGGCCCCGTTTCGAAAGATGGTAGGGGCCGCGGACCGGCTGCGCGGACCGCGTTTATCTTTATCCATCATTTCGCGCCGGTCATTGCAAGCAACTGCTGCACTTCTGGGCGTCCTCATCTTCTGAGAGGCGTGATTTTGATCATTCCCCCCAGCGCGTGTGCGCGAGTCTTTGTTGGGACCTGGTACACGCATCCGCGACCGTGACCGGTCAGAATATGGTCCTCGGCGGCTTGAGTTGTTTTCCTTGTTAGCTCTGTTATCATTGTAAGAACTACAAGAACTCCAGTCATTTATTACTCTCTGGCTCCTCGTCGCTCCTGTTCCTCCCCGCGACGCTGCTGGGGACGATGAAAGAGCGTTCTTTTTGTTGTCTGCTTCCTCGTCCAGCGAAGCTCCATAAGGACGAGATACAAAATGTTGATCGTTATCTGGGTTCTTCTGCGTGGTCGACCTTGACGAGTTAGAAGAGTAAAAATATGGTGCTGATGGGTGTTGTAAAGTAGAAGTAGACCAGCCATCTTTAGTCCCAGCAGAATTGGAAAAGAAGACGCTGGCCTCTCCTCCTCCTGCTGTTTTCGAAAGCTGTGCTGGCCCATGCTGGCCGGTAGTCCGTCTCTTCTGCTCGTCTTCAATATCAGCGTCCTGGTCAACTACATCATCATCGTAATCGTTGCAGAAGTTCACCCTCTGTGTATTACAATTTTTCCCTGTGAAGAAAGTGCTGTAGTTCAGATGATTCCTGTTTAGGCTCAGCCCTCGAGTGGTCGAGGACGTTGGCGAGACTGTTCTGCCCCTCTGTCGCTGCAGGTTCATCTTGGGGCCAAAGGAAAAACTGCCCGGCGGCGGCTTCCTAGCGCAGCTGCGGGACCGCGAGTGAGCGCGTTCTGCGGCGACGCCGTCGGGAGTAGAAGTAGTGGAAAAAGAAAAACCCATCTTCGTGGTCATCGCCTGATTCGGTCAGAGTCAGTGGTGCGATCATGTAGAAGCAGGCAGGGGGAAAGAAATAGAATTGTGTGTGCGCTTCTTAAAGTCACGCTGAGAGGGAAGAAATGAAAACTGAAAAAATTAAAGAATTTTCATATGAATGAGTTTTGTTCTTCGTTCTGGGGATGGGCTATAATAACACATCACGTTCCGGTCTAGATGTACACTTTTCCTTTCCATCATACATGATGAACGGCGCCGGCGCCACAACGAAAACTTCAAAAAATCAAAGCAATTCAAACTCGAAACGCCATCGGAAGTGTGTCTCGTGAAGCAAAACGAGAAAAAGGACTTTTTGACTCAGCTGCTGTAAAAGTGCCGTGAATCGACAGTCTATACCTTGTTTGTTTTGGATCACTGCATGCGACTCGCCAACACAACCTGCAATCGCAGGAAACAGAGCGGATCTTCCGGCGGTAGAAAAAACGGGCTACAGAAATGAGACGCAACTGAAATTGAAAGCCACACAATCGAAGTCATAGATTTGTGTGTGGGAAGAGAGTAAAAAGAACAGAAGGAAGACAGCGACAGCCTGTCTTTCTGAATATCTTCGGGAAGACAGGGCGCGCAACGGCACTTTAGTCCTCCAGGGAGGACGACCATTCTGTGAAAAAATATCAAGGTGGTCATTCGAACAAGCTATACTTCTAGTTTTGTCTCACGAACCTGAACGGTGATCGAATTGCAACACTAGGACTATTTTTTGTTCCTAGCCTTCCGCTTGACCCAGTTGAAGGCCAACTTCGCTCCCTTTCCAGTATAGACCCCCTGCTTCAACTTCCAAAACAACCGCATCGCCACGTTGCCCACCTGACACCGCGTCGGCCCGGTGACGGTCGCGAGATTTCCCACCTTGTTCAGGTGGATTTTGCACTGCCGGTCCAGTTTGCAGAACTTCGTCAAGTCGCGCGCCTTATGCACTGCAAAAATGTCTGAGTCTGGAAGGTTGGAACTTGTCATGCTAAATCTAAATCACGCAAAAATCTGTGTTGCATGATTGCCAAATGCTGCCCACTTTTGATCGAGTTAGTAGTAGTAGCACCATTTAACTCCTGGCGGGTCGGCGTTAGAACAGATTTAGCCTCTGCCAATACCTGGGCGCTAGAACAGATTTAGCCTCTGCCGATACCCCTAGGTGGAGACGCGGCCCACTTCCTAACTACCACCCGACTGCACCTGCAGAACCGTTATCGATTGCTCACGCATGGCTGCAACCAGTGGGCGCGATGTGTGGCTGACCTGCCTTACCATCCAAGCCCGCGAGCAAGGTGGAGTTCCAGCATTGCCTTGATGGGTTAGTCTTACAAACTTGCTCGAAGACCTACGCGCGTGGCCGGTTGCGCGCTAAAAAAATATACAGGGGGTCTAATGATCAGCCACGGCGATCCTATCACGATGGCGGACGACCCAACGGCGTGTCCTTTTCAGACACGTTTTACCGATCTGCTTCCCGCACCCTTTTGTATGCGTTTCCATAGAAACGGCGAGTTGAGAGGCAGTTTCTGATGCAAGATAGGCATGATAGTGATCTCACGGAATCTGTCATGCTAGGTCCTCCATTACGGATCATATGGGTCATGGAAAACCTGCATGACAAGTCGGGCAAAGTTCCAGACCCAGACATTTTTACAGTTGATACGCCTTGTCCCCCACGCCCTTTCGCCCGGCGAGTTTTGGATACGCCGGGTTCCAGTACAGTTTCACGCCGCGCCCCTCCATAATCACCTGGGCCGCGTAGTATTGCGAGGAAAAATCCCCCATCCCCATATCGAACAGGTGCGTTTGTGTTGCTGATTTGAGACCACAAATCACGTCTGTCTTGCAAGCAGACAAGTGTAGAGGCTTCCGCGCCATTATGGAAGCGCTTTGGCATGCTGTTGCGCCTAGCGGACAGCCGTTTGTAATGCTAAGCAACTAGACCCAAACGCCCCTACCTAGGCCGAAGATCTGGCTGCGTTGCCTTACTGCAAGAGAAATCGGATTTGTGTACGCAAATGCAGCATCAGAAATTTTATTTTGACATGGGGAGGGGGGATTTTTCCTTTTGATACGTAGCCGCGGGTGTTCTCGTGGAGGCAGTTTTCCACCGTCCGCGTCTCCCGCTTCCGGCTGTCCTATCAAATGCAAAAATGTCTGGGTCTGGAAGAATGCAGATTTTTGTCATGCTGTTTTTGCATGACACCGAAAGTCTGTTATGGAAGCCCTAGCATCACAGATTTCGAGAATGCTCCGTAATGCTTAATCCCCCTTTTTGGTGACAGGAAGTAGGCACCTTTTGCTGTCTATGCATGAGAGATTTGCGCCTGTAGTTGAATTCGCATCACAAGTTCGGATCCTTCCAGACCCACACATTTTTGCATTTGATATGTCCACCGAGCCCACGAAAGCCACGTCTTGCGACGTCGTCCGCATGTGAAAAAACCGCATCTGCTCCGATTTCTGGTCCTCGCGGAAATAGTACTCTGCCCCCAGTTTCGAGACCACGCCCGGAAACTTGGTGAACTCCACCGTTTTCTCAGTCGCGTCGCGCTTGGTCATATACAGAAGAAAAAACTGGCGATGTTGAGTGCAGCTCTCGTGCTGCAAAAATGACAGCGTGAAAAATATGTTCTGCATGAAGCAGGAACCTGTCATGCACAGCTAGTACAGTGAAAACACATATGAACGTATGATTTCCTGGCTGGCTAACATGACACGCGTAACTATGTTGCAAGCTTTGCATTATACAACCTTACACTTACACAGTTTTTTTCTATGCATATGTCATATTCGCGCTCTGCTTCTGCTTGCTGTCGAAAACGCACTCGCGGGAAAAGTTCGTGAGCCTCTCCAAGGGGAGCTGGTGGTTGTTGGAAAGTATGCATTGCAAAACTATCGTACGAGTGGTAATTGCACAACAAATGATCCTTTCAAAAGCAAAAATGCGTTTGTCATGCAGATTCAGGTCGTAACCAACATGATCTGCATCTGCCATGCAAGAGCAAGTGCAAGAGCGCAATCCGTACAAATACGATACTTATTTTGCCACGATGCATAGACAGCCTGACGCGTTTGTAGTGGTAGAGCGTGTCCCGGTTACCGCCGATCACGTTCTCCGAAATACCGTAACCGACCCCCTTCCCGAAGCGGGCTGGGGAGGCGGTGAGGAAGGTTCTCCGGTGTGGCAGAAGTAGCCGGGGTGGAAGAAGCAGATCATGTCTGGAACCAAGCACAGTTCTGGAAGAAGAAGAGGAAGACGCAGAAGATGTTGTTACTGTTAGAGTAGGAGCGGTACCGACTACAGTATTGTGTTGGAATGCTGGCAACCGAAGGGAGGTGTTCGAGGCTGCGGAGCGCAATGATCCGCCGGGGGAAAGGTAGGTATTTCTTGCAAGAATCATCCCTTCGGTGGATCAGCTGTCCCCACGCTCGCGTGGTAACGTCAGCGACAGGTAGTTCTACTCGCGCGTCTTCTTGCTCACGTCAGGCTCCTGCTGCAAGAGGTGTTGTGCACAGTTTCTGCCTCAATGCTCGACATTTTTTCGTGGTGCGCGAGTATCTAAATAATATAAGGTTCTTGTTGGTGTCATCTTCAACATGAACACGTTGCAACGTTTACTTCAGTCAGAAGCAATAGCGTAGTTGGCGCTCTCTCATTACAATAGACACTGCCGGCTTGCTCTGCAGCAAACAAACGAGAACATCACACAAGGTCGTAGTGCTTGTTTGAAGAAAAACTCCCATTTCTTTCCCTTTTGACCATCGACACACGTCGCGTCAGAGGTACACGTACAACTGCATGATCGTTATAATTATGCTCCACTTGCTGGCTACTTGCAAGAATACACTTGATCTTGGGCTCTTGCTCTTTACAAGATGGACCAGCAAAATCACCAGCATCTTCACACAGCATTCGAAGGTGTACTACTAGAAGAGGACGGCACGCTCGACTTTCCAATTTTTGTTTCTACAACTTCCAACGGTGGTATTGGGGGTAGGTCTAGAGCAACCGGCAACCCGCTAGAAGTACTGGCGGTGCTAGATGCCCGTGTGCTGCTGCCACCGGACCCACCTCCCGCACCTCTGCTCGCGACCGCGCCGCTCAAGTTGACAAACTGCGCTAGCTTCATCGAGGCCTGCATCAACTGGGGTCCCTTCAAGTCCTCGAACAGGCGCTGCTTGGCGTCGCGGCTGCACTTCTATCAACTGTAAAAATGTCTGGGTCTGGAAGATTCAGACACTTGTCATGCACGTTTTGCATGAGCCCTGATGTCTGTGATGCATGCCCTTGCATCACAGATTTTTTGAGAGCTTCTTGATGCCTATTCCGCATGGCAAATGCCCTCTCCGCGTAGCAAGAATTACACCCCTTTGGTACTCATGCAATACAGATTTTTTTGGAATCCAAATGCAGCATCACAAGTTGGATTCTTCCAGACCCTGACCCAGACATTTTTACATTTGATAACTTCCAGAACCCGACCAGATTGGCCAACGCGAACCCCAGTCCGCAGACGGACAGCAGGATATGGACGTGTCAGAGTTGAAATCGACAAAGTTGAATATAATTTGTCATGCATAAAATGGATGCCAGTTGGAACCCAGTTTCCAAGTGGCGCATGACAAATCTCGGTGGTCCCTAAATGTAAATCCACTCTGTCATGCTGTTTAGGCAAAGAAGAGTGATTTTCTCATGCTACTTTAGCAGCTCGAGCTGTAACCCCAAACAGGCTTACAATCGGCCACACTTGCCTGCTCTGCAACACACGCACCTCGGGCCAGGCATTTTATGCATTACAAATTATTTGAACTTTGACGATTTCAAACCTGACGCTTCCATACAGGAGCCAGGAAAAGGAAAAGGTGAGAACGTTCAACACGGTTGCGCCGGTCCAGAACATATGACAGTGCACAACTCCCCGCCCCCCTCATTTGTCATGCAAATCCCAAATCCAGTCGCTGCCTTGTGGCACTGTTTGCATGACAAATTCCGGAAGCCCAAACAGCACTACATTAGGCACAGCATAGATTTGTCATGCTTAGGCTCCATGTGCGCTGGTGTCTGTATTGCTGTTCATGCAATACAACTGAGGGAGAGGGGGAGTTGTGCACTGTCATAGAACAACACCCAAAGGTACATGCCGTTCCAAAAAATGAACTTGTCCGCCGCGGCTTTTGGAGTGAGCGTAAGCGGAGGTGGAGGTCGTGCATGGGTGGAAAAAGTAGAGTTGTTGTTCTGATCGTCCAGGGGCGAGTCCGTCACCTCCTGTCCGGCCTCGAATACCCACACGGAGCTACCGTCTTCCTGAATGTCGTTCCACCAACGGAGGCCGACCTGAAGGGTTTTGGCACCACGGTGGCAAGAGCTGAGCAAGATGAGAGTGATTGAATGAAAGTAGTGAATTCGAGTTGTTGTATATCTGTGTTGCTACAAAAAAAACGTACAGGGTTGCATCAAAAATCTGTCAACATGCACTCAAGAAGGAGGTGATGGTGAAGGCAACTATACATGTGTACTGAAATTATACCAGCAATCTCCCCGTGACATTCTTCACGGTCCAAAAGTCAAAAGCCACGGCAAGCGTAACTACCACAAAGGTGTTCACGTAGCCCATGAAAAAGGAACCCAGCAGGTAGAACACAATCCCGACCGCTTTGAAAGCGACATGGGAAATGCAAACCTTCGGCTGACCTGCGTTTTTCAGAAAGGCGGAGAAGGAAGACGAGGAATGATCGCTCATGATGTTCTTCTCTTACTGTTGTTCTTTCTCATATTTTGTGATCGGTATATCATGCCGTCATCACATCGAAACGCTCCATTTCGATGAAAAACCGTAACATGCCTCGAAGACAAGAACGCGGCAAAACAGAAGTCATCATCTGCCCTGTTTGCGTTGCTTGAGCAGCAACTTGAGCTTGACAAACTTGCGGCAGAGAAAAATTATTTGCATTGAAAAGCCGAGCGGATCGGGATCGCAAGAGCAAAGCCAAAATCAAAAGATCTGACGCGTTCCACGCGACCGAAAATCAAAATTATGCTTTCCCGGCAAAATAAATACAGAATCAAATGCAAACACAAAAAACGCTGCAGACCAAGCATTCACTCCGTGGTGCACAATAATAGCCACACGATAAACGGAGAACAACAGGAGACATCGTGTCAGCAGTGAAGTAAAAATGTTCTTGAAGCCTCAGCTGTTGCTGTCTCTTTTTACTCGCACTATTGAGTCATGTTTTCTACACTTTTGTCACACAAATTCGTTCTATCTTCTATATTCAACATGATTGAAGGCATCACTGCCGGCGTGACAGCACGGAGGCAGCTGCCACAACGCAATAATCTCAGTTTGTTCGATTCAACCTTCATGATTCGCGATGTACTACAACATGCTGTGGCTGTGCCAAGAACACTGCTTACATGTCACCCGGCCAATTCCTGTTCGCGCAAGATACAGTCCTCGGCCAACTGCTGTAAAACTTCGTCGTCGTACACGCTGGGCGCCGATTTTCGCGAATTGTCTTTCCCGCTGCTTACCTCCTCCCATGGGAGGAGCACCATGTTGCTCCACCGGTTGAGACAACCGAGAAACCGGATCTTGAACAAACTCTTCTCCTTGCAGGCCACTTTGCACAGCGCGCAGTCCACAAAGTCGTTCGGGTACTTTTTAACGACTTGTTCGTAGACGAAGGTGACCGTCGGGAGTTTCTTCTCCTGCGCTTGCAGCAAATTCTTCAGCTGCGTCAAGCCGGAGGCCGCCATCTGCTTCAGCGCCGCCGTGCGTTCCGTCGTGGCTGAATTTGTTGGGTCGCCGCTGGCGTTTGCTGTCGTGGTCGTCCCCGCCACGACCCCCTCCGCCAGCCTTTTCCGGTAGATTTCGTGAAACCGAAAGACAATCGTTGGAAAGTAGACTTTATCAACTGTAAAAATGTCTGGGTCTGGAAGAGGAAAAGTTTGTCATGCACATTTTCCATGATCCATGATGTCTTTGATGTATGCCATATTAGCAGCACAGATTTTTTGAGCGCCTATCGATGCGCATCCTGCATGACAGATGCCCTCTCCACCGCGTAGCCAAGTTTGGCTCCTCTTGCTCCTCATGCAATACAGATTTCTGTAGCATCCAAATGCAGCATCACAAGTTTGGCTCTTCCAGACCCAGACATATTTGCAATCCATAGACTTCGTGAAACCAGGATTTAAAGGCGGACTCGAAGGAATTTGAGGAAGGAACCGCGGAAAAAAAGTATATCAAATGCAAAAATGTCTGGGTCTGGAAGAATGCAAGACTTGTCATGCATATTTCTCATGACCCATGATGCCTGTAATGCTTGGCCTAGCATCGCAGACTTTTAGAGGGCTTCCTGATGCACCTTCCGCATGAGAAATGCCCTGTCCGTGTAGCAAAAACTGTACCCCGCCTCTTGCTGGTCATGCAATACAAATTTTTGTACAGTTCAAAAACAGCATGACAAGTTCCAACCTTCCAGACCCAGACATTTTTACATTTGATAAAGTACGCCCCGACGCAACAGGTCGCGAGTTTTCTCTGCCGGATGGACATGGAAAGCAGGAACGCTGCGAGCAACACCGATTTGCGGTTTTGCAGCGTCAGCGATCGCCACTGCTCAAAAGCCCGGTCGAGGAAAGAGAGAACCGTGGTCTTCACTTTATTCGTCAGGGTTCTAGAAGTACTTGGGTCGACGGGCACCAATTGCTGGTTCGACGTTTCCTTCATCTCACTCGGCCGTCGACTGGAAGACGAACTGGAGTTCTTCCCACCTCCGGGTGAGTTCTTTATTCTGTTCGCTCCTATTGCCCCAACATCCGTGGGTTATCCTGTGCAAAAGCATCGTACTCGTACTAATTGCAGATATGGAAGACAAATTCAACTTTCTACCTGAAGCAGCATGACAAATTGCATTTTTGTTCTTGGGAAAATTTGTAATGCAATTTATACTAGTACGATAGTTTTGCAATGCATATTGGTGATATCACGGCGAAATTCCTGATGTCGCTGTTGTGCGCCATGCCGTGTTCCAACAACCCGCGAATATCGCAAGAAAAAAGTGTTACAGTTACACATTGTGTTGCAAGACCGGCAACACAGACAACCTTTCTCATGCAGGAAATGCTTGGAAGCCTCGTTTCCTTCCTGTTTTCCCTTATGATCTTCGCATTACAAGTTTTCCTTGCCACACACAGAAAATTTGTGATGCAGAAACTCCAACAAATGTGTAACTGTAACACTTTTTTCTCGTGATAGCGAAAGCCGGTAAGGTAGTGCTGGCCCTGAGTGAACAGGTAGGAGGACCAAGACTCCTGATTCTCATTCGCGTCCTCGTAAATACTTGCAACCCGCTCGGGAGATTGCTGCGGCGACTTGCGGCTGCGCCGCTTCGGGGAGGACTCGGGAGAGGACATCTTGGGTTTCTTAGGATGCTGGAATTGGAGATGAACCTTGCAGCGAATTCAAATTGCTATCAAAATTTCGTGATTCGTTATGTTGGGTTGATGCTAATAGTAAATACGAACAAAGTCGTGGCACTACACTAGTACGGTACGAAGCTTTTGGTCGACAAACATGCCTCTCCAAATAGGTCACGGTGGGTGTAAACCTTGCCGTCTGAATGTAAGAATAAGAAGGTCGGTTTTAGTTACACATCATCCAGAAGTGGGAAACTATCTTTCTAGTGTGCAGTGGCGTTGGGTCAAAAGCCACTACGTGAAGGTGAAGTCAAAGTGAGTCGCTGCAAAAATTATACGAACCTCGCTTTTATGTTTCTGGTCGTCATGTGGCAACACATCTGTATACCCAATTTAATTTTTCGTTTTATTGCACTAAAAACAAACCAATTTCTAAATTTGCTCGCTCAACAGAGACGCATTTGCTTCTTGACTGCTCCACTCGACAAGACTCACACCTGCGCTCTCATCCGTCGCTCAAGTACTCCACTTTGAGTCGCCTTTATTCGCTTTCGCATCACTAATCAATGACTAGTATCAAATATAGCCGCTGGGGCGGGGGTAGTGAGGTCGTGGGCGTTTTTTTGCCGACCGCAGCCTTGGCCGCGGCTTTGCTTTTTATGGGCTCGTCATACCACCGTGAGTAACGTTATGCCGCACGGTATGATGGCCACTTGGGAAACGTTGCAAATTTTGGCACATTTCCAAAATTACTTTCCGAAAGCCAGCCCCGATGCTATGGGGCCGATCCGGGTGCCACGGGGGCCGCCCAGAAAGCGAAGAAAAACCGGGCCCATAGCATGCGGATTGGCTTTGCGCGTCTGGCGCGCTTTTTCTTTTTCGCGTTTTTATTTTTCACGCCGGCGCTTTTTGCAAAGCTTCCCAGGCTCTGAAACCGGCGAAAAGGCGGCCGCTTTCGCGGCCGCCGAAAATGCTCCGAAATCGCGGCCGTGCCATGCTGTTTCGCTGTTCTGATTTTGGACGCGTTTTTTGCGCGCCCCTTTTTGGGCGCCCCAAATCGCCAGAAACTAAGGCGGTGGCCGCCTCGGAAGGGCGCCCCTTTTGCCGGCTCCCCTGCGTCGTTTTATCCAGTGCGAATCGATAGTTTTCGACCGGGCTTGTTTGATGGCAAAGCCCCGTCCGCTTGATAATTATAAATTTTTTATGTCAAAAAACGCCTCCGGCCGCTTGAAAACTGCCGGTCGTTTTTCAGGGTAGGTGTCAAAAAAACTCCCTGGTTAGAACCGTTCGGTGACCTCACTACATATGATTCATTTTTGAAGCGATAGATAAGCAGGCATTCTTAAACTCAATCCCTAGTGCAAGAGAATACCACGTTCTAGGATTACAAAGATCTGCTTCGCCGGAATCGAGAACGCGTGACTAGCCAACTACCTGCGTTTGTTTCAGTACGAATTATAGACAACTACATCTTGAAATCAGTTTGTGTTTTGGCCTCAAAATGTTCCTCTCCTACACACTGCCGACATCATTCATGTTCCGCGTCCGTGAAAATTTGCAAAATGCCCTGGTGAAACATCAACAAGAGGATCCCCAGTCTCTGAAACCCGTCAACCTTGCTGAGGACCACATCACCACCTTCTTTACTGTTAGTTCTTGTTGTCCTTTCTCGCGGGTATACATACTCCATCACGGAAACGTACTCGTGATCCAAAAACACCTCTACCGACTCTTTGCTTGGAAATTTGAGGCACACAACCTCCACCACCTTCGCGTTCGCGGGCGCACCCGGTGGGGGCTGCAGTTGCGAGGGCCGGAGAAAAAGCGCCTCGAAGGGTTGATGTTGTAGTTTTGGACTAATTCCACCTGTCGACGTGGTCCTCGCTGGGCGTATTTTCATTGAAACCACACTGGCGATCCGGACTTTTGCCGTTTTGAAGTCCACGGCCGTCGGATGAAACAACGCGCCCCAAGTAAGGACGTTAGGTCTTGCGGGTTGTTGCTCGGAAGTGGGTGGCGTCTTCTTCTGGTTGTTTTTCTCGACGTTTTTGCCCATAGAAGTACCGTCTAGCGCTACTGGCTGCTGGTCCTGCAGCTTTTCCAAGACTGCGGCTTCACTGACCTGCGACAGCAAGTACTCAAACAGCTCCTGTACCTGTTTCTGCTCCTGTTCCGTTGGATAGTTGCTCTTCAAGTAGCACTTGCGCGCCAACTGGTCCAGTGCCAGCGGGATCTGGGGCGGGCGGGTCTTTCTGTCGCCGCAAGACGCAAACAAATTTTTCTCGTCATTCGAGGAGGTGCAGCCCCCGTCGTCTTTCTGAAACCACATTTCGTTGTAAGTTTTCCCCCCCTCCTGTTCCTCCTTCGCGTCTTTGCCGATGCTACTCTGATGCAACAGGATGTCGTTGCACACCGGCGCGAGGGCGCGCTTGATGTCGATGGTCCGGCTAATTTCGAAATACAGGAACGCGGCACCGGAAGAGGTCGGGTTGGACAGAAAAATCATGGTTCTGCTTTTATTGCAGTGGTTCGGATTAGATGTACCAGCAGACGCGTTACATTTGTTGTTTTTGTTTTTCTCTTTCTGTGAGGCGGACGCCTGCGAGGCGTTCGCAGTAGTGGCTGCTTGTTCTACGGCCCGACCTGCCACAGCGGAAAACGGCAGGAAACATATGTCCAGAGGCGTAATTTGCGGGGGTTTCCGGTAAAAATCGAGTGCGGTACTATCATTCTTGGAATTAGAAAAACCGAAGCTCGACCCGAACCAGCTTGCCCAAGTGCTCGTGCCACTGCTTTTCTCAGGTAGGTGCACTGGCGGTGGATTGGCTTTGGTGTTCGATTTCGTTCCGGAGGGAGAGACATCAGCAGGATCACCCACCATGACTTGTTTATTCTCTTCACTACCTCCAAAGAATACTTGTGGCACACGCATCGCCAATTCGCTCGTCAAGCCGATGATCAACACGTCAGCATCAGGGTTTCTCGGCTCCGGAAGCTGGATCTCGTGATGGAACATGTCTTCTTCAGGTGCGTCACTCGTAGAAGTTGAGTTTGTGCTTTTCTTGTTGCCGCATTGCTTCACCGCTGCACTTTTGCTCGTCTTGTTGTCGCTTTCATTATCCCGCACGGCATGATCACGACTTTGCTCATCCCCGCTAGAAGATGAAGGAGCAACGATCCCAACGCGCACAGACACCTGAGCGAAGGCGTGCCTTACCCCACGCACCACAGCACCGACCAATCCCACCTCGGCGTTCTTGCCGATGAAAGGTTCGGACAGAACCAAAGCGCCGTGACCTTCGTCTGCCTGCACGTACTGTTCCCAGAGTGACGCGGAAAGAAAGGGAATCACCTCCGCAATCGCGTTCTCACTGCACCAAGATGCGCTCGAAGTTTCCTGCTCTACTTCCACTTTTTGCTTTTCAGACGAGACAGTCCGACCTTTATTCATCATATTTTTCCTGATCGTCGAGGGGGAATCGGAATGCCCGCCGCCCCCGAGAGCAAGTGCGGCGGGTCCAACAGCTGCCTCGTCATCCACATTCTGGACTGCGAGATCATCGGGACCACGGGGAAGAACATCATCTGCACTTCTAGCTACTTCTCCGGAGTGCCACAGCTCGCCGGCTTGGTACTTCTCGACAAAGGATGAGCCTGCTGATGATGTCGTTTGCGGTTCTGCCAGTTTCCGCTTGATCGTTGCCTCAACGGCGTCGGCCGGATCGGTTTTTTTGTTACTACGACGGGAACGATCAACATCGGACGCCGATCGTGCAAGGTCCAGGCCCTCGAGGGACCCGGCGGCAGCCAATAAAATTGCCGGACCCGCAGCAGACATGACTTTAATCTGAGTGCACCGAAAAAGACCGAGATGCAAGCGCCATGTCAGTGAGGCGGAA
The DNA here is from genome assembly GCA_905178155.1 of Amoebophrya sp. A120. Taxonomy (NCBI): domain Eukaryota; class Dinophyceae; order Syndiniales; family Amoebophryaceae; genus Amoebophrya; species Amoebophrya sp. A120. Next base: position 166,684 of record CAJINV010000021.1, on the reverse strand, counting down.
AGCGCACACTTCTCGTTTTTGTCGCTGCGGGGACAAAGGCAACCAATTAGTCTCGGCTAGATAAAATCCAGGCGCGCACATACTATGCGGAACGAAAAGGAAACATAACGGACTACACCAACCAGCTCCTCAAGTTACAATACCAGAAACAAGAACACTACACGTACAGCAGGCCAGATTACTACAGCGCCCGAGACAAGTAAGATCAAGGCAGGCTTTGCTGCAAGCCGAACGGACGCGCCACGCAACAAGGGGGTTCTGGCTATAAGAGATCGCTCGCCGGCTTCGCCCGCCCGCCCCTACGGCGGATGAGGCTTTCACGGGGACGGGAGTCAAATGGCAGCAGCAGGCGCCGTTCCGGGAAAAAACCCGCAACAAGGAACAAGCAAGCCAGCGCCAGGTTCGCCCGCACGTGCCGCGCGCGGGCCAGCGGCCACAGCAAACGCGACCGGAGCCAGCGCGCCACACACTGGTCCTTCGAAGCGAGCACACCAGTGGCCGCGGCCGCCCGCCGACACATACAAAGGCAACTGTGAATAGTATCGGGGCAAGGTGCGCGCCCAAGTGGGTGCGGCCTCGGGATTTAGTAAGGGGGGGCGCGCGAGGAGCGACAGGGGAAGGGGCACCACGCCCGCCCCCACCCCCGCAGGGGGTGGAAGGCAGGGACAACGCGCCACAGGATGGGACGGAATGCCGCTGCGGACGGCCATCGATCCAACCCCAGGCGGCGGCCTGCCAACCTGCGCGGACGTTTTAACGCCAACCTCCCGTCGTCAATGACCGCCGTCCCCTCGCGCCAAGGTTTTGCACAGAAGCAGCGCCCATTCTGATACACGAGAACGCTAGCGAGTTCATACTTTGGACCTGATCCGACCGCGCTCCCCCGAAACAAAGGTCGCCGCTGCCGCCAAAGGCAACGTCGATCGAGATCGATGTAGCGCGACCGACCGACGCAGTCGCCGGAGGCGGGCACGTCGGGGCCGAGCGTTCTACCCGGGCTCTCCATATCATTCGCCACGTTACTCCGCGCCCTGTTTTGCGCATCTGCGAACGGCCGCGCGCCGGCCGGTGCGAGCCTGCAGGGCTTCGCCCCTTGTCTAGTAGTTTTTCGCGGCCGGGCTACTTGCCGCGGCCGGCCCACCGGGGGGGGGGGGCTGCCCCGTTTTCTGGCGCCCGCGACCGCGCCCCCGCGCCACCAGGTGCGCGGGGGCGCCTGCGCGCTGGCGACACGGTCGGGGGGCCCATGCGCAGACAAACGCGGGCGGCCGGGAAGGATGGAGCGAACTCCTGGCGGCCGGGGCGGGGCCATTTTTGGACTCGGCGAGAAAACTATCCATGACGTTCGTTCCCGGCGGTTCTGCGCCAATGGGCCTGATGGGGGGGCGCGCCTACCGGACGGGGCATGCGTCGAAAAAGCCCAATGCGCCACAAAGGGCAAGGGCCGGCGGCCAAGCTAGCACCCACACAACCAGGGCCGGCCGGCGCTCGCGGCACGAACACGCCCCCCCCGGCCTGCCACACATCCACAAATACGGCCGAGGCCGCGCGGCGCGAATATCTGCGAAGCCCCCAGCGCACCAGGAAGGGCCCCGAGGCTCATAGGTGCGCCCCTTCGCCCTCTCCCTCGCCTTCATTCTGGGCTTTTGCAGGCTTCGCGCCGGCAAGCTGCGCGGCGCCATCCGGGCCCTCAGTCGACGGGCGCGCCGGGGCAGCGAACTGCCTGGCTAGGTAGCGACCGCGAGGGGGCTCCTGTAAGAATGGGCGCACACCGTCGCGCCTTTTCAACACGAGGCCCCGCGCCACTTGGGCGGTCCCCAGTCTGCCCTCGCCTTGCTCCGAAGAGCTTCGCCGCGCCCCGTCAGCCCACGCACCAGACCGAAGGAACGGCCCGCCCGGGCGCGGTGCGGAAGCTTCAGAGCTGTGATAATTGGCGCACAGAGTCTGCACTTCGAGAAGTACGGAAAATAAACGGACGCGCACGCTCTTAGTGGTAACACGACGACATCATCGCCTTCGTCGATAAAATTGCTGGCAGTGGCATCTTGAGGACTGCTGCAGCCGTTCTTGCTAGGACGACACAAATAGCGCCAATTTCTGTGTGTGAAAGTGAATTTGACACACCTTATTCTTGCCGATTCCATGATGCGGGTTCTACTTGGTGTTCATCGCAGTTCGCGCCACTACTTTTCTTTCTCGTCCATCATTGCAAGAATATGGAAAGCAATGAGCCACTTTCTATCACGACTCGGACAACAACAAGTGCAAAACCAATCACATCACTTTCGACTACATCCAGCACCACCTTGTCCCCGCAGCAACGGCCGACGGCACAGAAGACATTTAGGCCGCTTGTTCCTCGTCCACGTTCCCACGCAGATGAAGCACGGCATCAACAAGGTGATTCGATTTTCAGTGTATGTCCTCCAGTTTGCGTCCGAAGATTTTTTCGACGTGCCTCAGCTGCAGGTCTTTCCGCGAGAGTTCGCGCAGGTCGTCCCCCAGCATCCAGGTCCACCACTCGTGGTTGTCGCGGTTGAGGCCCAGAAACCGGTCTGGTTGGATGGGGTCCTCGATCATGAAGTACCAGTCGTTTTGCCGTGATTTTTTCGGACAAAAGTCCCGCTCGACATGTTCCAAATTCACGAGCCCCGGCTGGTTCAGCAGCAGTTTCTCCAGCTCTCGCGGGTCCCGCATCTGCACCATCAGCTTCGCGCGGTACATCTCGTCCGCGGCGGCGGCGGTCGCGGAGTCCTCGAGACCAGCGGGCTGTTTTTCTTCTTGGTCTTCTACTTCTTCATCTGCAGCTTTTCTTCCTGGATTTGATGTCTTGATTTAGGGGTGAAAAAAATCCATTCCGAGCCCGGTTCCCAAAATGTTTGCTGAAGTAATTCTTGCAAGGGATGAAAAGTCGATAGGGCCCCGCTTCGCATTCGAGGAGCAAAGCCAAGCACTTTGCGCGATCTGTGTGCGCGAGCTGTTGCAATGCGGTTGGCGAGACCGTACTCATATCACAGCTTCACTTTGCATGCCGTCGCCGATGCTGTGGCTGTAGTTTGTAAAGCGCCCCCCGTCGAGCATCAAAAAACACGAGCTGCGACCATTTTGACAGCCTTTTCCTACCTTTCACCGTTTCGCGTACATTTGCAGGTATTCAATTTTCTGCGCAAATTTGTTTGCTCTACTCCTTCAGCGGTGTCCGACAGAAGTCCGGAAAACGCCGAATCCTATTGGAAATTTGTTTGTTGGACCCACTTGTGGGACTAGTTCAATTCTTTCAAACTTCAGCTGAAGCTCAAATTTGACTTAAAGCTTCAAGTCAAATTTGAACTTCAACTGAAGTTTGAAAGAAATTTGCAAGCTCTGCAAGTCACAGAGTGTTGCGAAAGAGCGGGAAACGATGATAAAACGCTCCCAGCTCCTTTTCCGCCCCGAAAGGCGCACGATCACAAATGAAGGTCCGCAAAAAGGTTCAAAAAATCAAATCGCTACTTTGCAGCGCGAACGCGCTCACGGAGCCGAGCGTCACAAACTGCTGCGCGTGTCTTCTTGCGCAGATGCCTTTTTTCTGGCCAGGCTTCAAACATTTTGGGAGCCGTTGAGCGGATGGATTTTTTTGAGCCTTAATTGATGTTGCTGACGCTCGAAAATAAATCGGGGTTCTCCTGCTGCGGCAGGTCTTCCTTCACCTCTGGTGGCTCGTCGTCCCAAGAAGCTGGATCTTCTCCGTTTTTTGTCAATATTTTCCCCCCTGCTTTTCCGTTTTTTCCAAGATCACCAGAACCGTCCTCCTCTACTGCTGCCGTCGACACGTCGACCGTCGCGGCCGCACGACCTTCCGCACTCGCCGGCTCCGCGACTCCTCCTGCTGTCCCACTGCCACTTCTAGGTCTACTTCCGTGATCGTAGTAGTAATGCACGAATTCGTCTTTTATCCGGACCGCCTTGACGGAGACCATGGACTTGGTGAGCACGCTCGTCCCCGTCCGCCACACCTCGGCGTAGTACTTCAGGAAGCCCTTGAACAGCGTCATCAGATCCGGGCCTCCGTCCTTGTCCACCCGCTGCAGGTGGAACTCCGTCACGAAGTCCGCCCCGGTCCGGTTCACCGGCCGGGCCTTTTTCCCCTTCGCGAGCACCCTTTCCGTCGTGGACAGCAGGCGGTCGTCGATCTGCGGGTTGTTCTTCTCGTCCCACGCCCGTTCGTAGTCGAAGAACCGGTACGTTTCGCCGTAGTGGACGCCCGCCTTGGAAAGCTGCGGCGGGGGGTTGGACCGCGTGCGCCGCAACTCCCCCGTTTCCTCATCGTAGTGGTGCTCGTACACGACCGGTTCGGGGGTCGTTTTGGAGGTGCCCGCCGTGCCGCCATAATTCTCGTCCCAGCTGTGGCAGATGAGCGAGGGGTCCTGCAGCCCCGGGAGGTAGTCCAGCACCTGCAAGTAGTGGATGAGCAGGAGCAGGTAGCTGTAGGAGCTCAGCATCGATTCCTTCGCGGACCCCAGGTTCCGTTCCTTCACGTACTGCTTCACCAGCACCGCCAAGTGCCGGATGATCCGGTTGGGTTGCAGGTGCAGGTACAAGTACAAAAGCCGGCTGTTGTCGTACGTCCACATCTTGGTGGTGATCGAAATGTCGAAGCAACTCGGCTTGAACTTCTCCTCCTTCGGAAAAAACTCCAGCTGCAGAATGGGCACCTTCGCGCCCTCGATCAGGGTCGTCCTCTTGCACTTCTCGTCCTTCTGCATGTGCTTCTGGATCTTCCGCAACGCCGCCACAGACAGCTCGTTGCCCGCGCGAACCCGACGCCCGCCGGACGTGGCGTAACCTGGAAAAATTGTACGTGGGGTTTCATTTTTCTGGATCTGGAAATTTCTCTTCTGATTTATTTTCAGCGAGAGTAAGTAGCACGACCTCCCTTGAGCAGGTCGTGTAAAAAATCACGATAATTTATTTTCAGAACTTCTGTGTGAATCAAGATAGAACTAGAAGGACTAGCTAGTACTACGTCTTTTTTTCTAAGCATCAAAATCGTGCACGACCTAAAAAACAGTCTAGAACAAGGAGTACTCAAATCCTCCGCTCGGAGCAATTCCTTCAGGGTCTTTTCGTTTTCCACGAACCTTATGCCGCAATCGTAATCACTTGCGTTTGTCGCGCATCCATTCACCACGGAGCCGAAGAGCTCCACCGTGGCCTTGTCGCCGAACAGCTCCTCGGTGGCCTGCTGGATCCGTCGAAACGCCAAGTTCATGGCTTGCTTCCGGTTCGGCTGCAACTCCTGCTTTTTCGCCAGGGTTTGCAAGTAGTTTTCCACCCGCGCTTTTTCTTCGAAGTAGTTGATATCTGCTTCGTCTCTCTCCTGATCGTCTTCTTGTTGTTCCGCAAGCGGCCTGTCCAGGAACTGCCTCTTGCGAAACTGCTCGGTGCGTAGTTCCTTTACGAACTCGGTTTTGAACTTGGCTAGCCGTCGCAAATGCTCCTTCTGTACGTCAATCTCGTCCGGCTTCTTCTTTTTCGGCCGCAGTTTCGGCTTCGCGCCCGCGGGGGAGGAGGCTAGAAGTGGAGGTGCGCTGTCGTCTTTGTCAACATTTTTGGTTTCCTTTATTTCATTTACCGGGACGACAGGAAGGTCATCTAGCACTTCTCTGTCTGTATCATCTCCTCGTCGGGGGTGTAGTTGTTTTGATGTGGCAGGAGTAGATGATGCTGCTGGTGGCTCTTTCGGTAGTTCTCCTCTTCTTCTGCTCCTAGCCGATAGTGCCGAGGCCCCTGCTTTATCATTCTCTACACCTACGCTCCCGACTCTCCGCTCCTCCATGGCAGAAGTCGCAAATGCATTGTACAAACCGGCGTCGGCCTGCTCCAATTTCTTGCTTCTCGGCGTGTAATTGCTCCGCTTGGAGCCCCCGCCACCATCGAGGACGATCAGCTCTTCGTCCTGCCGCCTTTGCCGCAGTTCCTCCTGCTCCTCGCTAAAGGGAACTTCCTTAAACATGATGCCCGAAGTTGTAGATGTTGACGGCACTTGATGTAGTTGTTGTCCTTGTTCCTGTCTCTCCCGCTCCTCGCGCATGCGCATCCGGTCCCGTCTCCCCGGTTTATTTTGCCGGTTGTTCCGGGGCCGCCGCTGCATGTCATCTCCTGTAGTTCCTGGGATAAGATTTTCTTCTTGGCCCTGCAACTCCAGGTAACTTTTCTCCGCCGCACTGTCGAACCGAGGCTGTGACTGTAATGGTCCACCAGGAGCTGCACCGGAGTTCGTTATCTCGCGAGAAGAGGACGAGGATGCTGTCGTTGGCGGCGTTCTTTGTTGGGCTTGTGGTCTACTACTTGTTCCATTACCATTTTTAATACCAGGCTCGAGTTCATCCACTAGCGGTGCGGGACCCACACGGTTTTTATTTCTTCTACCATTATTTGCGGTTCCGCCAGATGCAGCAGCAGCTCTGGCCGTCGGGTGATAGCCCGTGCTCGTTGGACCTCCGGAAGTTGTAGGACCTTCAAGTAGATGAAGACTATCCGTCTGCGAAGACATAACGTACGTTGCTGTAGAAGTGGTCGTTTCCTTCTGCTCCTTCGAAGTAACCGGTGGTCTTTGCATTACCCGCCAGTGCTTCCCCCCACCCTTACTCGACGACGTTGCCGTCCCACCGCCCCCACCGCCCCGGCGCTTGTTCTGTCTGTTTCCCGTAGTGCTAGTCGCGCCAACATCCAGGGCGGGAAAATCCGACGGCGCGGCGAATGCGGTATACGTGGGAACGGGGCCGATAGTCGAGGAAGTTTTTGACATTATATTCGTAGGGATTCAACTATTTCAGTTTCAAGAAATTTTGTTACAAATTGTTGTCAAATAATATTTCTGGGGTAGCTTAGTCAGGAGTTGCTTTGGGGTCTAGAAGAACATATAGGTTGCGTTACTTTGCGTCGTAGGTACATAGATACTGCCTAGCGCGAGTAACAAGTGACAAAATGGAAATCGAAGTTCCACGTAGATTGGTAGTTCCCCCACGAGTTGGAATTGGATACTGCCGTAAAATAGGGCGATAAAGTGCCAGTATATTTGCTCTACGTCTTGCTTCGTTTTCAATTTCGTGCTGAAGATTGGTTGAAAATGAACACGACTGAGCTGGGCGTGTGCCGTACAAAATACAATGCCTGGTGCTAGAAAAGGAATACTTTTCGACAAAAGTAGTAGAAAAGCAACCCCAACCGCCTTTCTACGATACAAGGCAAAGGCCTTTGTAACTATTATGAATGTGTAACGTCTAAGGTAAATCTAAGTTAACATACGATATGATGATGAATCATGACTAGTATGATGCTGAGTACGAAAACTTTTCGCGAAAGAAAAAGCGTCTTTCTAGTAAATATCTTCGTCGCACAACCTCAACAGGTCACTGGGGCAGAAATTTCATTTATTGCAGACAACATCGAAGCGCGTACCACCGAGCGACCACTAACTTTTTCTTGCCGTAAAAGGAAAATTTCCGAACCACTGACATTGCGATGCTTTCTTTCTTCTTCTAGTTAGAGGTAGACAGAAGTAGCTCCGCTACAGGGGTGAAATTCAAATTCTTCATCGTCAGACCTAAATTTGTTTCGGAAGACAGATGTAATCTTCGGGAAGTGAATGTAATTATTTTTGACCGAATTTCTGATGCCGGTTCTGTAGGTGAGTCAGTTCCAAGTGCTGGATCATTTCTTTGCGGAATTTCTCGGTCCTAGTTATTTATGATCATCGTTTTGGTTCTTGTTTTCTTGTGGTGCCGGCGGAACACACGCACACTGGTTCTTGCTCACTGTTAGATTTCCTATTTCACTTTGTTCTTTTTGTTCTTCACGTGTAGTAGTACCACGCACAGAGATTGTTGCACAGTAGACATACGCATACGCCTACCTCCACTGAAGATCTGTCAATACGTCCTCCCAAGCAGCATATCGCGCTTCCTCGGGCCGAGATCTTTATCGAGTTTGCTTTCGACGTCAGAAACAATCTCGCGGATCAACCGATCTTTTAGCATCATCTTACTGCTCATCTTCGAGAAAACTACAGGCGGTTCTTTCGAACGGCCACCTCCCGCGGCTGGGGCTCCTGCGCGCGAAGATCCATAATCTCCTCCTGATCCCAGCTCACGTTCGTCCGCGTTCGATTTCAACGAGAAAAGGTCCCGAAAGTCCAGGTGGGGGAGCTCGTGTGATGTTGCCTTTGCAGCTGGTGTTCCTCTCGATTCTGATGAATCGCCAACATCTGTAGTTGTCGTGGCCAGTGGTTCCAGCAGTCGAGCGCTTGTTCTACTCTTGAGAGCGACATAGTCTCCTGCTCCTGTACTCCTGAATGAAGAAGTCCTCATTTTTGCAGTAGTCGGTGCAGCCACGGGCCCCCTATTCAAACCTCCTTCGCCGCGGCCCTCGGAGATATTAGACGAGCGGGATAATTGCCGCCCAGCAAAAAACTCCTCCCTCGCGGCGGGAGTCGGAAAATGAATCAGCCAGGTCACCGGACTCGCACCGGGCGGAACCGAAACAGGCTGATTTGAAACTGCTGCTGCACCTACTTCCGGAGTTGTTGTGCTGCTCTCATCTTCTTCTCCTGCTACAGCTACCTGGTCGACGTGTAGTTCGCTCGCGGGCAGTGGCAGTGCCGCGCCAGTGCAAGAAACCACCTCAACCTTCGAGACACAAGGACTTAAAGCTTCGTGTCGCCGCACTTCACGCCAACAACTCACATCTGGATCGTCGTCAAGAAGGCGGAGGTAGGTTTTCTGATGCTCTGCACCATCTCTTTCCACTTCGATCCTCCTCCGGAATACAAAGGATGTCGACAACTCGTAGCCTTCGCTTCGTCTACCTGGTGAAGCGGAACAGCCGCTTTTTGTTTTTTGGAGGATCGAAACTAGGGGACGGGAAGCGCAGGAGTGGACTCCTTGTTTTCGCTCCGTGTTGCCGTCACCTTCGAGAAAAGTTTGTAGTTCGGTGCCTCCAGCTGCAACTAAAGCGGAGTGTAGTTCATACGGCGGCTTGTCATCCCTTTCCTCCTCCACCCGATCTAGCGTGACCAGTTCCTCAATAGGCAACGGGCGAAAGAGATGCTCGAAAATCAGAGCACCTGAGGACAGATCACTTGTACAACTCGTCGCACTTGATGTTCCTGTTTGTTCCTGTCGGTCCGCTTTGGTGCTACTTCCAGCTGTTCGTCTTCTTCTGATATACCCATTTTTACACTCCGCGACGAGCTGGTGGCGTTCGGATCGTGACAAAAGCAGAACTCTAGCCAACCCGTCCACAAAAGACTCCGGGATTGCGTGGCGAAGGATAAAGGTGTGGATGTTGTGGAAGCGCGAATCAATTATATCCGGACCACTGCTTCGCGGAGTGGTTTGTTGAGAGCTGCTTGTCGTTCTTTCGAGTTCCTCCAACAAAACTTGGATTTCGGAAAAAAATCTGTCGTCCGGCGCGCCGACGCAGTTAGTATTGTGAGGCGTTGGAGGTGCGCTCCTGCTGCCGTGGGGCGTTGATGTGGTACTGTAGTCGTGCTGACTCGTGCCGATTTTTTCTTCACCACCAACATGATCTCCTTCAATCAGGTTGGAAAACGAAAAATCCTTCAGTGGCAGTTCGACTGGCTGTTGAAACGACGGGCGATGGTCCTGCTCTGCAACAGAAATCGTCTTTCGCCTTCGTTTCCGCTTCAACATGCGCCGCACAGCGTCTTCACAACCAGAAGAAGTACTGACTGCAGCAGCATCTTCTGTCCTCACTTGATGATGTCCACCTGCAGCTGAGCCAGCTTTTACATGCGCTTTCTCCTCAACTTCGTCTCCGTCGCGAGAACAAGTACTAGATTCCTGCGTTTTGCTACACCGACTGCTGCTTCGGCGGTAATCCAGTGGCTGCAGACAAAACGCCAACTTTTTCTGCAGCTGCGAAAGTTTTTCCCGGACGTCGTTCCGTGTTTTGCACCCGCGGATCGTGCTCGAAACGCCGTCTAGGAGTAATTGCCGGATGACTACCGCGTAGATAACCCGCCTCACCTTTGGAGCGAGAACTTCCTCGAAGTTCTCCTCGGAGAGTTTAAAACGCAGCTGCCGCAGCGCGAAGCCGAGTGTGCAGGCGGGGTTGAGTGGTTGGACTGCTACCAAGGGTGAAGTAGAGGAGGATGAGGGGGAGCAGGACGACGATGTGCAGCTGGAGCTTGTTAATGCACAAAAATCCTCCTCTGTGCCACTTCGTCCACCTCCGGATGCCGCAGTCAATTTTTGTTGCCCAGCCGAAGTAGTAGAACACCCCACTAGTACCTGCGCCAAATCTTCGCCCGACCCTGCAAAGATGAACTTCTGCAACTCATCGGCCGTTCTCCGCCGCAAATTAAACGTGATTTCGCTGGTCAGAGCCCACGCCGCCAAATGCTGCAGATCCGTCGCGAATTCCTTGGCGGGGCGGAGGAAGTTCGAGTTATCCGCCCACGTGATAAAGGGATCGTCCGCATACTTGTCATGATCTTGCGACGACGAGATTACTTCACTGATATCTTCTACACTGTTGCTCCTCACTATACGTCCGGAGGTGGAAATGGAATTCATCTCCTGCAGATCACTTCTGTCGTACGCCGGAATAATTCTCCTCACAGTCCCCTTGTCAGTCGAAGTAGAAGCTGTTGCGCCGCCTGCCTTACTATCCCGACTAAAAGAACTTCCGGACCACGAGCTGGTCGTGGTCCTCTCTCCCGCGATATTACTCGACGACCCAGCCGCAAATATCACTCTCCCCGCCGCATCACCCATCTCCTGTCTGAGCATTTCCTTTTTCGCGAATGCCCACTCGAGCCGGGCTTCCTGCAACCGCGGCAAGACGGAATTCATCACCGCAGTCAGGTACAGTGCCCGGCTCTCGAAGCCAGCGCAAACATTTCCCAAGACGATATTAGAACAACTGGGGTTTGATGAAAGTGAACCAGTAGTTGTACAACCAGCAGCAGACGACAAATTCGAAGCCTCGCTGGTCGTGGAGCTGCAAGGCGAAGCACAGACATCAGGTTCCACAGGTGACGTCGTGGCAGTAGTAGAAGTCGTACTGGCAGTTGTACAAGATTGTCCGCCGGGATTCATCTTGTTAATACCGGAGCCTGTACTAGCCGCCATCTTCACAGCCTCTTCGAAGAACGAAAACGGGTCTCTCCCGGGGGAGGAGCATTCGTAAGTCCCGGATCCGTACCTGACCCCCAATGTCGCAAAGCTGACCGAGGAGCGGGGTGAAGATTGATGGGATTTTTCGCCATCCTGTTGTATCCTCGCACAAGAACTGTCGGGGTTGTTATTTTCTCGGATCGCGGGTAGTGTACTAGAAGTACTTGCGGCTGCTGCTGATGATGTAACGGCGAGTCGGTTATGGTTGCTTCTCGAATTTGTAATAGCCGGCCCGCCTGTGCGGCCAGATTCAGGCACCACAGAACTGCACTTGTTCATCTCGGCGGTCACATGTCGGAAGTACACCTTCGGGGCCTTATGAAAGTGGAGAGTCCACTGCCTCAGCAAGTCGAGGTACAGTCGAATGCTCCGTTGCAGATATTGGAACCCTATGAATTGCAAAAATGTCTGGGTCTGGAATATTGCAACTTGTCATGGTAAATCGGAAGCATGCAAAAATCTGTGTTGCATGAGTGCCAAAAGCCGTGCACTTTTGACCAAGTTATAACGGAGTTTCTCATGCAGAATAGGCATGGCAGAGACCTCGCAGAGTCTGTCATGCTAAGTCCCGCATTCCAGAGCTCATGGGTCATGGAGAATCTGCATGACAAGTCTACACTCTTCCAGACCCAGACATTTTTGCAGTTGATAAACCCGACCTCACTTGCCGCAACACCGTCGCTCGACGTCACGTGCGCAGTGCAGAGAATCCGCAGTAAATCCGTGAAACAGTGCTTTGTCGTGACCATTTCTGTGCAGCTGTTCGTGGTCCCCAGCTGGTGGTGGCCCGTAGTTGCCGAGACTTCTTGGGACGAGTCGCACAATTCCTCAGAATCGGAAGTAGAACTCGTCGCACATTCTACCACAGTCGTTGGAAACCCCTCCCGGACCTCTCGGAGAAAGTAGCTCTCGATCATGGTCTCGGAGCGCGTGAGAATCACCTCCTTTTCCTCCTCTACTAGCGCAATGAGCAGCTGGTCCAGCTGGGAGGAGTAGAGGCGGAAGGGGCTCAGAATTCTGGTTTGCAATTTGCGAAGAATGCAGACGAGGTTATCTTTCACGACATGTAGTAGGTGATGATGCTTGTTATTTTTTCCAGCATTCTTCATTCTTGGGGAGGAAGTGATTTTTGGACAGCTTGTGGAAGCGACCGTGCTGGTACTGTTCGTGGTTGCTGTTCTCGTTGTTCCCTGCTCCAGCAAAACCTCCAGCTCTACTGGGTTTAGCGTCGCGTGCACGTCGACTCCACCGTCAGAACAACTACTGTAGAAATTCTTTCGAATGCAACTTTTCTCCGCGCCAAAAGCGACCGCGTGTGCGAGAACCAGGAACTCGATGAAGGGCGTCACGAGCTCCTCCGCGACCGTTTCCACGATGTCTTTTCGGTTGCTTCGCCAGCTGATTTTCAGCAAATCTACGATGCTTGTCGCACCGAAGAGCGGATGTTGAGTACGGGCAGAATTTTCGTTTTCGTTTTCCTCTCCTGCTTTTTTACCTTCTTCCCCGCCTTGGCCTTGTTTTGCATTGATAGTGGTACAAGCAGAGTTCTTGTTCATCTCTGATGAGATCTTCGTGAAGAAAACATCCTCCATCATTCGTTCCGCGAAGTCAACGTCTTCCACGACCCTTGCAAGCACTTGGCGGACAGAGGTTGCGCTGCCGCCGTAGCGAAGAAAAACCGTGGGTATGAAATGTAAAAATGTCTGCGTCTGGAAGAATGCAAGGTTTGTCATGCTTGTCTGGCATGACCCATGATGTTTGTAGTGCATGACCCAGCATCACATATTTTTAGAAGGCTTCCTGATGCCATTTCCGCATGACAAATGCCCTCCTCGCGTAGCACAAACTTGACTCCTCTTGCTGGTCATGCAATACAGATTTTTTTAGAATCCAAAGTTAGCATCACAAATTCCAACTTTCCAGACCCAGACATTTTTGCATTTGATAGTGGGAAGCCAGGAACAAAAGCTGCTTGTTGCGTTTGTAGTCGTGGTACTACTAGGCGCGGCCGAGGAGCCAGGAACGGGTGTCGTAGGACGTGCACCAGCATCAGCAGGTGAAGCGCCTGCATTGCTTGCGTCTTGCACTTGCTGCTGTTGCAGGTCTGTATTAATAACTGGGAAGCAGTTCTGGATCCAGAAATGCTGGATCGTCGAACGGTGCTCGTCCTCGTTGTTCGAGCGCGAATAATCGAAGTGCGACAGAATTTCGCCGGACGTGAAACACTCGCGTTTCTCCCTCCTCGCGTGCACGGCGTTGTGACTCTCCCACAGCGCGAACCGGAGGCCTTCGCGGTCTTTCTCGGTGGGAAAGGAGAGGGAGACCGAATCTTGTTCGACATGGTTGTGATGGTTTTCCTTTTCGTTCTGGGCATGATCCCTATGATCATCTCTGTGTTGAAGGTGTCGGTCCTTGTCCTCGTCGGCTCGTCCCCGTCGGAAGCAAATCTTCAGCATGAAATCACCGTTTTCCTGGTAGGACGTCAAGTTCAGGATCGCCTCTACCGGGATGGTACGTGCGACAACAGGAGTACTTCGTTTCGGTTTCCCAACACCATGGGCCTGTAGTCCTCCCGTCGGAATGCCGCAAGCAGGATGCTTTTCTTTGGGAAGAGCACGAGCCTCTGCTGCAGAAGCTGCACTGTCATAATCCCTCATCTCCTTGCCAAATACACCACCGTCGCCTTGTTGTTCCTGGGAAAACTGCTTCGTGAAGCGAGACCGGTTCATTTTCGCTGCCGCTGCACCGTCAGCAAAATCTTCTATCTCGCTTTCCACGACGGAAAACTTCGGCATCAACATGCTGGTGCGATTTGTCAACCGCCGCATCGAACTCCGCACAGCTGCGCGGAAACCTGCTGAAGTTGATGGTCTAAGTATACTCTCGGAGGCTTCTCCCCTGCTGCAGTCGAGGAAAGCGGACGCGCGGTTTGAAGGATAAAAATGTCTCGAACTTGCGCCTGCTTCACAACGAGAAAATTTTCCGTCTCCACTTTCAGCACTTTCTTGAAGACCAGCGATGCTGGTAGTGCTAGGATCGGGGATTTTATCACAGGCTACGTCTTCCCACGCGGGCGCAGCCGGGTCGAAGAGAAAGAGCACGTTGGCGCGCAAGTCGAAAGAAGTTGCGTCTGAGCTACTTTCGGAAAAATCTTCTTGTTCTTCCCCAAAGTCCTCGAAGGTTGTTGTTCCGCGACATTCTCCTGCGTCGCTCCTGCTCCTGCGGCGACGAGTAGAAGTTGTCTTCGTCGAGCCAAGAAGCAAGTTCTCTTCCTGTCTCTCGGTAGCTCCTAGTTGAACTACCCGAGCGGCGCTTGCGTACTCTTCACACAGCCCCGCGGAAGCAGACCGGCGGCGCCCGGGCGGAGATGAAGTGCTACTTCTTCCCTCATCAAGGAGCGAGCTCAGCTCAGGCCAGAAATCTGCCTTGTTTCCGCAAAACAGGTTCTTACTTGACCTCCGTCTAATATTTCCGTGGCCTTTCTTGTGGCTTTTCAAGAAATCTTCATTGCGGTTGTTCTTCTTCGCCACGAGCCGCCGCTCACTGATCAAGAAGACATACCGGGCCGAGTAGGAGACCCCTTGATCTTCATCCTGATCTTCTTCTTCTAGATTGCCTTCCTGCATGCGTGATGTTCTTTTGTTATCCTTATCAGATAGCATGGTCTTGTTCGCGTCGATGTAGTGAGATGTGAGTCTGCGGCTTCCGTTACTGTTGTTGATATTACAACCGTTGTTGTAGAACCTCTCCTCCTCGCGGGGACGTTGCTCAACATTTTCGCAAGACCACGAGCTATTCTCCGTTTCATCTTCTCCATCTAACCGGAAGTCGTCCACTCTCACCGACGACCGCGACAGATCCTGCGTTGAATGCATCGTGTTGCGGCGTTTCAGCGGCTTCCTTGCAGAACTTCTTCTCGTCGCTGCGCAGTTTTGGGAAACAGTTCCGGTTCCCCCTGCTTCTGCAGTTGTAGGAGGAGAAGTCTGAATCTGTGGCGAGCGCGACTGCGGTGAGGGATGGTGATTCGCGACAGTTTCTTGGAATAAAGACGACGCAGAACTTGAGGACGCACTTTGCGATAAAAGCCCCGGCGGGCTTTCCCCTCCTTCAAAGACCACCTCCTCCACCGCGGTTGCTGGCGCAAAATGGACAGTTTTGCGGCGGCCGGGATGCTGCGGCTGTTGCGTCGTCGTGGTTCGTCGCATCACGCTCGGACGAGGACGCGTGGTGCTGTTTTTACCGCGTTGTAGAGCGGTAGTACGGGGAGCCTCTCCTTCCTGCGGGAGTTGGAGCAGGGCCCGGGGAGGAGCGGTGGTTGTGGTTGTCGCTACAGTTCTTGCTGGTTCTTGTGGTTGATGCTTCAGTACCTTTTCTGTCGCTCCAAGACTTGTTCCCGTGGTCGTCATGCTGATTCGCTTCAGAGTGATATCCGTCGTCCGTGCCAGCTTGTTTCTCAAGTGCACAAAAGTGCTGTGCTTCGCAGAGTACTTCTTTTCCAAAGGGATCTTGCACTGGCACGTCGCGAAAAACAGGTGGTGCTCCGGTGCTTCGGGCAGAGAGAGGTATTGTTGTACTTCTTTCCTAATATCCTTTCGTCTTCGTTTCGCTTCCAGCGCAACCAGAAACTGAGAACGATTAAGGAGAATTAGCGGCTTGCGAAGCTTCACTGCGGGCGTCGATGGAATGGTTTTCTTTTCTTGGAGAGTAGACACGCGAGAGCGAGGACCCGCGGCGGTTGCTGTAGCACTTTCCGGCACATGTGCTGCAAATGTTACGTCAGCTTGCTCATCCTGCATCCTTTCATGACCACCCTTTGCCTGGGCAGCGTCCCCTGGGGAAATGTTTTTCAGCCGACTCCCCATAATGGTCCCCCGGTTAGCATCACCTTCCTTCTCGTTCGGCGTTTCTTTCAGCTTCTTCACACGGTCAGGCGGTGAAAAGCGGCCATCTACTTCGCGTAATCTTGTGGTCGACTCGCAGCCCCCCACCCCCGCCGACCGAATGCACCGATTCAGGTGGAGAAACCAATTGTTCCGCAATTGTTTCGTGGTGCACATAAACTCTTCGTCGTACTTCGAACCGGCGCGGACGATGGTGAGAAAGTAATTGTAGCGAGTCGAAAGTCGATTTACGTTTAATGCGGACGAGGTTGACGGTTGTAGTGCACAAGAACTACTTTCTCGGTGATCAAGAACCGCTGTCGTGCTGCCTTCGCTTTGTTTTGGATTTCCATTTCGAGCAAGATGTTGAGTACTATCGTCGAGAGGAGCTTCACCGGCACTAGCACCGCAAGTTGTGGTCCCACTTTGCAATGCTCTTGTCTTGCTGCTTTGCCTCAACTGGCTGCCGCTGTAGTCCGCCGTCCGCCTTCGATTGTACATCATGGCCGGGTCGGTACCACTTTTCTGCTGCTGCCTCGACGCTTCGGCCAGCGCCTCCAGTAGGCAAGACGCCGGAGCGTAGGGGGATTCTGGTACAACGGGACTCGTCGCACTACTGGTAGTTGTGCAGACGTCTTGCGTGGTTGTGCGGGCGGAAGTATGACGTATTTCTTTTTCTTGTCGTGTGGTCCTGCTTTCGTCTCGTGCCTTCGTTATGATCGTCGTGGTCCCCCTTGCATTTGTTCCGTCGCTAGTTTGTTCCTCGAGCAAGGTAGTGGCGGCGCGGACATGGAGGTTATCTTCACCTGCATCGAAAGCTGCAGAATTTTCGTCGAAGTCAGTTTCGTCGTCTTCCGAAAGCAAATCTGCAAAACACGCTTCTTCCTCGGGATCGGCGAAGAAGGTGGTGTGTCTACGCCCGGCTATTTTGTTGTTTCTCTGCATAGTTCGTCTGGAACAAGTGGCACTTTCTGTGCTGTCTCGGTTTTGCGTTTTCAAAAGAAAATCCTCAAGCGGGATATCGACGCGGCTCTTGGTTCTGTTGTCCACCTCCTTATCGAGTACAGAAAGCTGCTCATCGCCCTCGACAAGCAACGGCTGGGTGGAGTTACGCTTCTTGATTTCGGACGCTCGCTTCTTGCCGGCAGTAGATGTAGAAAGCGCGGCCTTTTTATTCCGCGCAGATACAACAAGACCCCCTCCACCAGAGTCGGTCCTCCCTCTTGCAGCTGTCTCCAGCAAAAACGTGCCGCGAGCTTGCTCAATTTCCTGGCTTTGGACATCAACGAGAAACCGCGACTTCCGCTTCGTCGCCGATCCTGGTGGATCTTGGTTCTCTTTGTTGCAACCTCCTGGCACTGCGACACTTCCTTTGTTCAACCTCGTCCTCCGAAGCACCTTTTCGACCTCATCTCGTCCCTCCAGGTGGCGACGCGCTGCCCCTTTTCCTGCTCGCAGATGAAACACGTCCGCCAGCGTTTTTCCGAGCCAATTCTTGACCGGCTGGAACTGGGTTGCCACGAAATTGTCCAAGCTGCACAAGTGATTCGTGTCGGCTAACTCCCTCGGCGGCACGATCAGACTGATGTTTTTTTCCCGCAAGTCAATCACCCCCTTCGGCGCTTTCTTGTACTGCCGCCGGATGCGGAATTTTTCCAGCAGGAGCGAGGGGGAGAGGGTGGCCTTCGTGGTTGCGATGGTCGTGGTGGGGGAGGTGGTTGGTCTGATGTTCTTGGTCGACGACGTGTGCTCGTCGCGTTCCTTGTTTTCGTGAAGATGAGCCTCGTCGTCTTCATTCATCACTGTGGACGTACTTTGATGTCTCCTTGTGCTGGTGCAGGGATCAGTTTCAGCACGACTGTCGGTCTCTCCATCTTCATGCGTACCTCGGGCTGCTGGTGCCGCGCATTTTGTATCTTCTGTGACAATGCCAGCGGTTTCATCTGCTTGCGACTGTGTGCTGTTGTTCATCATGCTCTGCTCGACATCCTCTCTACTTCCATCATGACCTTCCCCGTCGCTACAAGAAGAGCCTGCAGAAATCCGTTTTTCCCGAATTTCCTCCTTTTCTACCTCCGGTCGATACCGCCAGTAGCACAGCTCGCCATCCTGCGCAAAAGTATCGCACCATTCATAGGAATCGCAATCATGCAAATCTCATTCCCGAGGGTGTCGATCAGACGCACGAAATCGTCTCCTTTCGTCTTTGTCATGCTAATGCTGCTTACCTACGACGACACTGCTCATACTTTTGCAATTCATACTCACCGGTTTCAAACAAAACGAAGTAGCGCCGTTTCCACCGGCCAACATGGTGCGAGCGCTGCTGCAGCCAACCCTCGTACTCCACGTATTGCATCTTCTTGTGCTTCTGATATTCTCAATACAGTAGTAGACTGACGAAGTATCTTCTTACTTTAGCGTCCTAAGAAAAAACAATGAAGTACAACTTCAAGCAAAATCTACAAAGCGGAAGCACTGCGATACGGTTCCCTTTTCCTGAGCTTCAGTTTGATCTTGAAGATGGTGCAATGTAAAACTTTCGCAATAGATAGTACCACCACAGTGGCATTTTTTGGCATTTTTGAATCTGCAAGAAGAACCACGACTCGACCGAAGCCTTCAGATGAGCTGCGGAAGTAAGACGCGCGACCGAGCAACCAGAACAAGAGCAAGAGAAAGACCAAGACGCCGTGGCAACGAATTCATATCCCGATGTGGTGCAGCACGGGAGATGACGACGAGATGTGGCGCAGACTCACCTTTGGCGCTCTCCCGTCCTGGCGTTCTTTCGCCGTCCCACCTTTCGTCATCCTCGGTCTACCTTCTCGAAGAGAGCAGACTTTCTTCTTGCCATTGGTACATGTTTTCCGTCACTGTTCTTTTGCAACAAATCTTGACCAAATCAATTTCACATCCTCCATCACAACCTGGATGTGACGAGCGGATTTTCCATGGCGCGCAATCTAATCTATATCTAAATTTTGGATTTTTGCAACTTTTCCAAATGTTGACACGACAAGGTGATTTTCTACTTTCAATGTTAATAATGGTTCGGTTCTATTCTATCTTTTGGTGTTATTGACACTTTTTCCGTTGTTAATTTGCGTAGAAGTGTGCTACATTTTTACAAAGAAGCGCAGTTACGACCTTGAACTACACCGACGAGCGCAAAAAGCTTTAATCACGCCCCCACCGCGATACCACCTGCTCCGTCTCCCCCGGCCCCTTCGCCCCCCATCTTTTTCGCGATGTCCGCTGCGTGTGCCGCCGCCATTTTTTCCGCTATGTGCACCGATTCCGCCAACGGTGCGTCGTGCAGTATCTCGTCGGTCAAGTGCAGTGCCTTGTCCACAAGGTTTTGCCGATGCTCCGGCTGATCATAGAATAGCCGGATCGCGATGCCGTACTCCAGCACCGCCTTTTCGTACTGCTCTTGCACAGATAACGAATCCGCGAGCACCTCGTGAGCCTGCCCTGTCTCGCGAATCGCCAGCGCCGTCCTCGCTGCGCACTCCGCGCGGTACGGCCCCGACTCGTGCTCCTCAGACTTGAGAAACTCCACGCCAAGCTCGAGCAGAAGTTCGTCCGACATGGTGCTGCTGGTGTAATACAGCGTGTGCCGGAAACAGTCGTCGGCTTGGAGCAAGTTTCCGAGCCTGATAGAAGTAAAAGATTAAGATGGTTCTTTGTATTATTCATGGACAGCGTGATCCGAAGTTAAAATGCCGATGTCGTATGAAAAGCTCGATGCGAAGAACCTCACGATGCATCTTCCAATGCCTATGTCAGCTACAGGTGGAACATACATACATCAACGCCCGGGCCCGGCCTTTAATACGTTATACCGTAAATGCACCAGCGTCAAGAACGCCCAGGTATCCGGTCTCTCGTCGTCGAGCCACAAGGCCTCTCGCAGGGCCTCGTACGCCGCGGGGATCTGATCCTGCCGGTAACTGCTGAAGGCGAGACCAACCCAGGCTTCCGAAGTGGCACCAATGCGCACGCTCTGAAGGAAAACCTGGATAGTGAAGCAGATTTTTTTATTGTATACACACGTCTCTATTTGCGCACACGGCACAACCGTAAGACCAGAAAGCTGCAAAATTACCATGCAAATTCACCGGGGCAAGATGAAAAATTACAGCTGCTTTATTGTAGTTCTAAAGTACGGCAAAACACTAATGTCGTGTTGCAGTTGCTCACCTCGCACGACTTGCATTTCCAGCATTTCCAAGCCGAGTACAAATCTACTCAGTGAATCAATACCGTCCTTGCATGCTCGTATTCCCCTTGCAGCAAATAGCAGTGCCCCAGCCTGATAAAGACGGAGACAAACACTTCTGGTCGAAATGCTTCGGATTCAATTGCGGTTGCGAGAAATTGCAAAGCTTCCTCAAATTCTCCCAAGCGGAAAAGGGCCTCGCCCAGGATGCGGCACCGCGCACAGTCGACTCCGGGCTGTGAAACGATAAAGATGAGTGGCTTCGTATTGATTTCGATTTCCATGCTTTGATTTAGAAGATCATCTCACAAAAGCCTCAGCAAAGGCTATATTAGACATCAAGATCAACAAGCATCAGCACATCCAGACGATGAACCACCCACGAGTAGAAGTTCTGCTGCACTAAAAATCCCGCCAATAGTACTTACCTCCACCACTTCGGTCGTCACGGCTTGCAGCACTTTCTTTGCCGCTGGCAGGTCGTGCTGCAGCATGTAGCACTCCGCTTCTATTACCTCCCGCAAGCCGTCGTGGCCGAACGAGACCACGTTCCTCAATTCCGCCGTATCCAAAATCGTGAAAACGAGCCGGGCGCAGCCGAAGTCCAAAAGTTTTTCCAAGGCCACAACCAATGGGTTGCTTGCCTCCAGCGAGGGCTTAGTACCAGAACTACTTGACGAAATGGAATCCGCACCGAAAATGCCGGTCGCTTGACTGGAGAGCTGGGTCTGATAAAATAAAGTAGAGTTTTAGATATAGAATATTCAGGCCATGCTCTTCATGATCATATTGATCTCCTTGGTCTTGCTTATGGAGCAGTACGCGCACCATGCGAAGCGTTGTACTAGGTTTGTTCTACTCACACTTTTTACCTCTCACGGGCAAAGACATAGGACACCAGGACATTGTAGCAATTCTTCAAGTGACTCCTCTATACCCCCGTTCCCGTCACTGTGCTCATGGCATCCCCGGCGGACAGGAAGAGTTGCAGCTTTTCCAGCATTATGCATTGCAAAAGTATCGGCCATCGTACTAATGGGAATGATCGCATGAGAAATTTTCGCAAGCGGAAACATGGACTTTGTCACCATGCAGATTCAGGCGAGAAAGGTACAGCTTCTACGCCTATGCTGTTCTTGCTGTATTGGAATTAGTACGAAAATCCAGGAGGTTTTGCAGTTCATATTCATTTTTTCCTCGCTGTGCAGGCCCCGGAACCACTCCTTGGGCTTCGTTGCGAGCACGAACCAGTTTTGCCCCGCCTCCACGTCGTTTTTGCTGAGGTACGCGCAGATCCCCCGCAGAAAGTTGACCATCTGGTGGTTATCAAATGTAAAAATGTCTGGGTCTGGAAGATTCTGACACTTGTCATGCACGTTTTGGATGAGCCCTGATGTCTGTGATGCATGCCCTAGCAGCACAGATTTTTTGAGAGCTTCTTGATGCCTATTCCGCATGACAAATGCCCTCTCCGCGTAGCAAAAATTACATTCCTTTTGGTACTCATACAATACTGATTTTTCTGGAATCCAAATGCAGCATGACAAGTTGCATTCTTCCAGACCCAGACATTTTTACATTTGATAGTGGTGGCGCCCGAACAACGTCCCCTCCGACATCTCGACCAGCATTTTTTCCGCGTCTTGAAATCGCTATCGCAAGAAAAAACTGTTTTTGATGCAGAAAATGCAACACAGGACTATTTCTATTTGTCTTGCTACACTTGCAAGACACTGGATTTTCAAGCGAGTTTTCCGTTGGGAAGCGCGCATGACAAATTTTCAGTGTCATGTGTAACAAACTTGTGATGCAAATCTTGCAAAATCATCACAGTGAAACAGTTTTTTCGTGGGATAATCGCCTCCGGTCCAGCAGTAACGCGACCAGCATGAGTTTTCCCTCGCGGACGGTGACCTGCTGTTCGTTGTTCGGCCCCGTACTGGAGGAGGAAGAAGAGGAGGCGCTGCTGGTTAAAGACACCGCCTTCCGAACCGCGAACTCCGCGGCTTCCGATTTCCCGCCGACGCGCTGCAGGAACTTCCCGTAGTCCAGCCACCCCGCAGCCTCGGTCTTCTCGATCGCGAGAATTTGGTGCCAAAAATTGGCCGCCGTTTTCCAGTTCCCGCACAGCTCGGCTTCTTGCAGGAGCCGTCGACTCCGGACCAAGACCTCGCGCTGCGTGCGGACTTCTTTCAACGCGTGCGCCTTCTCCGGGGGCTCGGGGGCGGTCAGGTTCAGCCCCCGGAGCGTGTCCGGGACCACCTGGGAGGCAAGCTCGGCGAAGACCTGATAAGGTAATGTGGTAACATTTTCTTTTCGCTGGATCATCTAGTTCTTACACTCAGGAGCACAGCAAGCGCGTGCAGTTTGGCCTGAAAATCATGCGCCGACTACAACGTAGAAGGACGAGGTGGTGAAAGCAACTTCTTTTCACACTCGCATGAGCAATAAAACAATCTGCTCAAGTAGCTGCAGGTGCTTTTATCTATGTACTCCTACCTGTGACACGAACGCATCCGTCCCATCCGGATCGACTTTCAAGCTCTTTCTGGCGTACTCTGTCACTTGCTTCATCAACGCCTCCCGTATGCGAATTTCGACCAATTTTTCCGGCCGTCGCCCCGAGGAGGAGCTGCTCGCGGGTTCAACACTGTCTTTCACCGCTTTCAAGAATTCCTCCCGCGCTTTCTCCGCGCTCCGGAGCTTCTGCGTCACTTCGCGCCGGGTCAGCTGTATTTAAATTTATCGGTTTCATCAACATCGCACGTTACTTTTAGAAGTGGATCATTGACGCACTGACGCCCAGCTAGAAGCACTACTTACACTACAGCACGATTTTGATCGCCCTAGATTCTAGGGCTAGCGGTACGTAGGAGTAAGTAAACCAAATATGAAACTACGCGCTGTACCATGTCCGCGACTTCTGGTGGTGGCGGCAACTCCGCCGGAAGAATGGGCACGCGGAGGGACAACGACAGTGATAGGGTCGGCGTGATTTCTGCTCCCTCACCGTCGGTAAAAGGATCCCCGGACGCTTGTACTAGTGGGCCTGTAGAAGAAGTTATGTATTGCGATTTTCATTTTCTTGCTTTTTTCTAAATTCACAGCTAATCAATGCTATCGTTTCACAGAACAGCAACGAACACCTACACCATCCTGGTGATATACTTGTGTCCTCCTGTATTGTGATCTGCCGCCAACTACAGAGTCAGAGAGACGTCAGTGTGCTTGTCATGGTCTATTTCTAGATGACGTCCATGTACTCGCAGGCGGGCATATGTTATTGAAAAATGTCACCAGCACCACAATGTTTTAAGAAAGTAAGCCAGAAAACTGATACATTCCGCCTCCAGCTCCGTGGCGCCCCGCTGCAGCAGCGGCCTGAGGTCCAGGTAGGCCCGGAATCGGTATTTGTCGCAGAGCGCGGGGACCTCCGCGGGCGGTTTGTACTTGGGGTCATCTACGACCGCCGGCGACACGGTAACGGTCACGTACGTGCCACCCACGTTGTTCAGCAGGTCTTGTAATTTCCGCATGAAACCCACGTCCCGGTACCGGCAAAAGTCCGGCTCGACGGGACGAATCCAGTCTTTCGTCGTGGGGCCATCCGGACCGCCGTCGAACTGTTGAGTAGTTTGATCTTGATGTAGATGTAGAAGATGTTGTACTCGTTCTAAAGTAGTTTCAATAAGTTTCAGGGTGCCGAGGTCTCTATCTACTCTCAGTTGGATTTGTCGACACCGTTGTAAGCATACAAAAATATTTAACTTTCTATCTTCCCACATAAAGAAAAAGATCGGTGTGCAACTAGAACTCCTGTAACTTCTCCATTAGAACAAAAGTCATAGCTTCATATGCTGAATCCGAAAACACGACCCGCCAACGAAAAGCAATAGTACCGCCTCGATGCTTTTCCTCGCTGCTACTTCCTCCCCCAGAATGTTGATGGAGTAGAACAGCCCGTGGATTTCCGGGGCGTCCTTGGCCCCGGGCGTGCTGCACTTCATCAGCTCGGCGGGTGGGTCTTTCAGGTGCGTTTTCACCTTTAGCACGTTCCAAAGCAAGGCGTCGGCTGCGGAGCCCAGGACGGAAGAGGTTTTGATGTGCAGCGTCACGGTGGTGGGCACGCGGGTCTGTTTTGATCATGTTGACATAGGGTTGAGGACCAACATTTGAGGGCTTGTACTTCTTGGTCAAAAGTGCCGGAAACGGATGCTGAGCTGTCACTTCTGTGCGACCAGCAGCTTGTTTTATTTATTTCGTGCTGTTTGTCATAAAACTACTGCATGCGCAGTCTGATGAGTGAGCTAGTTCTACTCTAGCTACGTGATATGCAACTGCTTTTCAAATTTTTACCTTCGGCGCCTCTTCGTCATCCCATTTTGCGTCCACATCGGCGCTGAGGGTAACGACGGCGGCCTCGACCGTAACTTCGGTAGTCTCTTGCAGCAGCGCCTCTAAATTTACCACGAGCGGCTCCGCGAGCAGTGGCGCATCCCCGTTCGCGGCATCGAAGAGCTGTTTCGTTGATTGCGCAGTGGGTAGTTGTAGTTGTACGTAGGTGCAAGGCAAATGAAGAATGTTGAAATTGGTTTACGAGGACTTTCTACTTGTCCATCCAAAGGGACGGAGTCTGAACTTGACAAGCCCGACTACAACGATTGATTACCGATCATGAATGGCATGGTGCAACAGAAACGACTAGCACTAGGAAACACAACAAGAAGAACACGCCCACCTCTAACTTCAGTCCCCCGCCCGCACAGGCCGCGTCGCAGAGTTCCAGATTGGACGCGCAAGCCTTGGACGGAAACGTGAGGACCTCATACCCCGGACTCTCCACACCCTCGCTTGCCTCGGGCAGGGGAGAAGGTCCAGACACTTCCTCCTCGACAAACGCACCGGAAAGCTTGACGGTGGGCTGCACGGGGGCTGGGAAGGGGCCGACCTTGGTCACGGAAACTTCAAACGTGACCGACACCCCAGTGGGCTCTGCGTCGGCGTCGTCGGCCATTTTGTTGATCGGGCCTGTTCGATGTTATCACAGCTCTGCTTGTGTTGTCGTCGTGCTGTCTGGATTTCTACTGTCGTTTAGTCATGCACCAGATCTTCGTGTACATGCTATCGTCCAACATCGATGAAGGCAAAACACAAGAAGAACAATCAACACGATGCTCAAAAATCATGAAGCAACCTGACGAAGTCACTCTCTTACTCAGAGCTCGACGAAAATGTCACCAGAGGAACTGCAACAGTCGAATCTCCTTGCACTGTTCGCTCGTGTTCTTCACTTGTAGCTCTCTTGCATCTCGTCCTTGCGACGATTCTTTCCACCTACGACGACGATGACGATGACGACGACGAGGAAAAAAAAATTTTCGCACCTCCTGCATGGAAGATTTCCATGCTATGTGCTGCCACCAATGAATAACGTAGAAGAACATTTAGTGCAGCTGCAGCGAACAGAAAAAGGAGACCACAGACCTTTAATTGCACCATCTTCCATGATCTCCCTGTACTTGCGAAGGTTAATTTTTTGCGACGATATTCAGGCAACGGGATAAATTATCGGTGTGGTGGGTTAGCAATTCGATCCGAAAATTTGCAAGAAACAAGAAACAGTGCCCGACGATGCGGAAACACTAGGCACAGACCGAGGGGGTGGTCGTGCAACTCAACTGTTAAAATATTGCTCGAAATGAAACATGAAAATTTGGTTAGGTGTGGGACATTTACTAGAAACTTTATGCAAGTGCGAACTCAAAAAAATCAAAATATCGAAGATTTTTAATCAAAAAAATAGTGCTGGGTGACTAGGAAACGGGACATTGGACAGATTGTTCTTGTGCAGGCGGGGTGCTACTACTTCTTTGCGTCAGAGCAGGAAAGGGTGTATCTACAGAAAATACATAAATCATGCTGTGATGAAAATGTAAAAAAAAATTGCTTTTCGTTTCTGTGATGGACAGAAGCTCAAGCTTTACCGCGTTTTCGTTTACTTTCTGAGTTACAAGACTACTTCTCTCCTTGTGAACTTGAAACTCCGTCTTACACCGTCATCATGGGATACGGTTGCGTCTGCGGACTGTCATGCTCCTCGAGGAAAGCGGTGGAGGATGATGCCGCCGGCTTTGCTCCTTGTGCTTTGGGAACCGCTTCGCCAAGTGAAAGTGGCTGCCCTTCCTTACCGGCCCGGACTGCATTCCCTTCTTTCGGTGGCCACGCTTTCTGCAGCTCCGTGATTGTCGGATAGGATGCTTTGAGCTGGGCCGGTGTCAATTTCGGCAAATTCAGCCCTGAGTTGACTTTCCGAATGACATCGAAAGCGGCTGCGTGCATGGCTTCGTTGCATTTCTCTTGTTTTCCGGGCCTCTTCGATTCATCGTCATCCCAACAGTCCGCGTGTTCCAGCACAAGAACCTTCTTGTCCGTTTTTCCTCCATAATCGAAACCCACCTCCTCCACGGTGTCGGAACCTTCCTTGACGGTGTAGAAGGCCACCTGGAGACCCTTGTTCGCGTTCTGCGAGAGCGGCAAAATGTTCCCGAGCTCCGTGCGCCACAGGATCTTGGAGCGCAGAAACGTCTTCAACGCCTCTTCCCGCTCTTTTTCATCGGCAGTCGATGCTTCTTGCAACGCCGCTGGCACGTCGCGCTTGTCAAAGGGTCGAATGATCACATTCAAGCGAGTCGAGAGCCGCCGGCCACCATTTAGCGGCACCGTCATCAGCTGCGCAGACAAGGCCGCGAAACCCGCAGACACCGCGTCCCAGAAGGCGCCGTTGGTGGCCACCACGGGGGCATCCGCCGCCCTGGTGATCGACTGCCGCTTGCTCATGGCGTCCGTTTCGCTCCCAGCTGGGCTTGCCGCTCCGTCACCATCTCGATCGGCGTGGTCCCCGTCCTGACGGCTCGCTGTCGCTGCCCCGGATTTTGCATCAATTACGCGCAGGCTGCTCACCACCGGACCCAAAGTGGAAATGTCTTCACTTGGTCGTCTCATTTTGTCCTGCACGGGAGTCGTAAAACCAAACGTAGAGTCTTCTGCGCCTGAAATGACTTGACCGGTCGGCGTTGATTCGCCGTCGGCGGTGAGTTCCGCGGCCTGTCCTGTCGCTACAGCCGGAGTGTCGAGGAGTCTGAGGGCGTCTTTGGGTAGAGCCCACTTCAGAATCAAAACCTCCATATTGGTCACGTGAAAGGAGTCAATGTGCATGTGATTGTCGATCTTCACAGAACTCGATATCACAGCAGGTGAATCGTCTCCTGCTGCGGCCGCAAGCTCGCCATCTGGTGCGATGAAATTGCGGCGAACATGACCACTGGGAGTGGCCCTGTTACTGGGACTGGCAGCAGAGTCGAACCGAGTAGCCAAATTTGCTTGCACACTTTCCAAGCTCGAGTCGCCTGGTGCTGCGATGACACCACTTTCTCTCATCGTGCCGTCAGCCCGAATCTGAACGACATCGCGTCCCTTTTCTCGACCCTTTTCTATGATGGCTTTCGTCTCGTCTGCACTGCCTCGGGGCCCTCCGCAGAACAGCCACGGCTCACGAAGGTTCTCTTCGTCACATTCGCCCACGTCCCTCTCACGCAGCTCCTCGTCAGAGCAGAGCGGCCGCAGCTTTTGCATCAGCTCCGGTGCGCTGGCGCCCGCTCCTTGAAACTCGGTGATTGCCTTGAAAATCTCCTGCTTCAGGCGTAGTTCGGCACTTTGCAGCTCAGTTCGATCGTTTCCGTTTCGGTCTGAAGCCCTTTGCACAAAATCTTTCATTTGGTTCACAATCTTCGCGACGTCCTCGGTGGAGCCAGCATTTTCATTGACTACCTCCGTGAAAAAATGTTTCGGCAACCCGTGACCACGCCGGAAGCTGGTGCTGGGGTCATCTTGAGAGCCCCGATCTGCCTTGTTGAGGTCCTGCAAAGGACCCTCGTCCTCATGAAGATCAACGAAGAGATCGTAGTACTCCGGGGCATGCCGCAGCTTTCCGTTCATATCTGTGCCCAAGCCTGTTGTCGTGCTGTCTTGCAGCTTCGGTCGGACTTGTATCAGCCAGCGCTGCAAGGCGATTCCTGCGAATTGCCACGTCCATTTCTCCACGTCGTGCCGAGAAAAAAAGATTCCCCGGCGCAGCTTCGCTTGGTCATCCGGGGAACCTGGTGCAACCAGGGCTCCTGCTTGTTCTGGGCCATTCTGGTGACCCTTCTGTACCATCCGCCAGTTGCCCAAGCCGAGCGCGCGGACGTAGTACTGCACCACGGCGCGGTACTGCGAGTTCTCAAACAGGTCATCCGCCTCGTGCTCGTAATTACCTTGCGGCGGTTTGGGCAGCGGAGGGGGACTCCAGTACTGCCACAGTTGCCAGCGGGTGTAATCCTCGGTGAGGGGCTCTTCGCTTTTATAAGCTGCTCCGCAGCCAACATTCCCCCCGCCGATTGCCTGGCACATCACTTCCAGAGCCGCTTGGAACACTTTTTCGTTGTAGTCAGGATCCCCCTGCTTGTAAAAGTCCGCCGGATGTAAGAAAACATCGAATACATCGTCTTCGCTTTCCAGCAGCGAGCGCCAGTTTTTTCGGACGGCATTCACCGCTTCCTGCTTCTTTTTCTCAAGCTCGTCGATGGAAATAGGCAGACGGGTGTTCTGGTCTTGACTCCCCGTGGACAACTCGGCCGATGCAAAAGTTGCTACACTGCTGGTGAAGATGAGCGTCGTCAAAGAGACAATCGAAGCGGGGCCGTATTGGAGGACGAGGAAGCTGCCAACGGAGGCCAGGCCTGCAGCTGCTTTTCTCCGTCGTGTGCCAATCATTTTCTGTGTGTGGGTTTGCAGGCGTCCACGATAGCTGCTACTTAATAGTGGATGAGAAAATATGGGCGGTTCAGGTTTTGTGATTATTCCCTTTCTATCTTCCAATAATAGCGCTCGTTCTAGTCGTAGGGTAGTGCTGTGCAACTTCAGGTGCCAAAAATGCTTTCAACTTACGCCACTACCGATGGTAAAAAAATCAAATTTCGGAATGAAAAAGATGCAAATCCAAATTCGAGTTCTCACCTGCGTCTTGAAATCGGGCGGAAAGCCGCTGGGGTGGTCGTCGCGTGGAGAGCACGTACCAATTTTTTTTTCCTGTTGCGAGTTGGAGAAAGAGAAGCCAATTCGGAATTCGGTGAATACGAGTGTACAATTTCTCAGACCAGTGTCCGAGTACTAAAGAAACCTTCACGACGATGCACACCGAAACTTCTTTTCAGTGCCTACTGCCTAGCAGTTAGTACTACAACAACGAGGACGACGTCGATTAGTTACATTCATAAGGACGACCAGAAACCAAATCTGTAGGGCGGTTGGACGATTTTCCATCTGGAAAAGTTGCACGAGGACATGGACGAAGAAGACCGAGGACGACACATAGTAGAAGATCTAGAACCGAAGCGAATCCGACACGTGTAGAAGAAGCAACACTGGTGACCGAAAAGGAGCAGCATCGCTCGTTGTATTTATTCGTTGTCGACGCATTGACCGCCGGCAAGACAAAGATTCCGACTCAGTGAGGACGATGACCGATCATGACGCGGAGCAAGAGCATTTTCCCCACTCCCCACTCCACGACCGTGGAGCAGCGAATTGTGAAGACTGTTTCAGCTATAGCTAGTGATCACTGACCATTGCAATCGTAGCTAGTAGTTTATTCCTTTACTTTTATTCATCTACTTTATTGCGCGTTATTTCTCATTCTCATACAAAGGCAGGTAGTTCCAGCTTGCCGCGGCTTTCGCATGACCAGATGTAGCATCGCAATGATACGGGTCGTGGTTCAGCAGTCTCAGGAGGACGGGACACCGTATAGGAAGATCTTCCAATCGAAGAACTACCCCTGCAAGCTGCAAGCCGAGCGGCGGTGGCAGCTTTGACGTCATTGTTTGTTCAAAAATACGACTGGATTTTAGTACTTATTTTCCCGTGAGCAGCGCCATCAATCGTAGAACCGTCTCCCCAACATCCACACCGGTCGCTAGCAACAAACCAGACACCAGCGTCATGACATACGTGACCCGGTCGTGCACAAACGCGAACGTCGCCTTGCTCGCGTTCTTGAGCCAAATTTTGGCTAATATCACTCCGAAGACACCCACAATCCCCAGCCGGATACCGGGCAACAGGTTTCCGTCGTTCTGTCGGAAAAAATCGGCGAGGCTGGTGGATAATGATGAGACCGAAAAGGCACTTCAATATGCAGCGGTGGGAAAAAGCCACGCGTCATCTGGAGAGCAGGAGCAGCGAGAGACGACTTTATTGAGCTTTGTATGGCTATAGGGGAACAAAAACAAAAAGCCCGCTTTGAAAAGGCTACGTAAAAACAATCCTCATTCTGCAGCAAGCGTTGCGGAAACCGCGTCCTTGCGGCCGAGGACCGGTAGCTGAATTAAGATCCTAAATGCAGAAAAAGAAAAACAGAAGCGCGCGACGAGGACGAGTCATGCAAAGTAAACCACACTCTTGTGGTTTCTGAATCAACTACTACCTCCAGATGCGCTCTGCTATTTCCCTTGAATAACAATGAACCAACACCCCCCCTGTCCCCTAAGCGTCCCAGCGTCAAGTGTCCGGAGTACCAACGTTGCAGCATTTTTATCGCGTCGTTGGGGATAAAAATCGCCGCCCGCGTCGCGACCAGCTCGTACTTGGGAAGTTCCAGAAACACCATGTACACATTCAGCAAGGGGCCCATGTTGCCCGCCACGTAGGACAAAATGCCGCCGACGAACCCCAGCGGGAAAAGAACCTTCTGCGACTGGAGAAATTCCTGTTTTTTTTGTAGCTTCTCTGCATCTGTTTCTTCGTGAAGATCCCCTTTTTCCACAGTGCTGGTATCCGCTTTTCCGTCTACATGATGATCTACAGCACCTTTGCTCTTCGCGTGTTCTCTCATCTCGTGCACCTTCTCGAGCGTCATCTGCGCCACCATGAACAGCAGGATATGCATTTTGAAGAAAGTATCCCACTAGTTGTGTAGATTGCATTTATCCAAATTTTCTGAAGTGGAAAAGTGGATTTTGCCATGCTGTTTTTCCTAAGAAGGAAGATTGGTCACGACACATGACTGCAACTGCTACGTCGTGTGGGATACTTTTGCAAAAATTCATAAAGGATGCCACCAGCAAATTTCTTGATGAAGTCGTCGGACATCAGCTCAACGGCGTACTGCCCGCACACCAACCCGAGCACGCAAAACAGGTTCAACTTCAGCGCCAGAAGCCAGTGCGCCGACTTTCGGTATACGAAACCCACAAGGTTGTTCGGGAGGGACTGTGCCACCGTCATCAGTGCCAGCATCTGGTTTACCTTGCCGGGGGGTGCAAGGAGAGCGTATGAAGGAAAAAAGTCGGCGTCTGAGAAGGTTTTGCTGTGGACAAGATCATCACTGGCATTCCGTAATTCGAAGCTGCAAAGGAAGCTCTTCGTGTTTCGGTGCGGCGAGCAATGAGTCTTTATGTGGGTCAAGGTCATCAACATGCGCGCAGTACAAAAGTTGCGAGAAATAATTTTTTAGTACATGCCAATCAACAACACGAAACATGAAAAGATCGCACAACCTTTTTCCCTTCGATAGAATGAAAAACGAACCCCCCACCGTTGCAGCGCCGGGGACACCACCTCGCCCCGCACCCAGTACTAGCGCGCATAAGTGAATCGGAATGTCCACGTTGTCGGTGCCGAACAAACCGCCGCCGAAGGCGTAAACCGCGACAATAATTGCAAGGACGCCCGGAACAGTGAAGAAATGGATGAGACGGTCGAAGGCATCCAGTTGCTCAGGGTTGGTAGTTTTGATGGCAGCACTTATTTTCGCCTCAAGAACGTTCTTTCCGTCCGGGACTTGATGTGGTGATGGTAGGCATTCCTGTGCTTGTTGTGCGCTTGCGGCGTTGGAATTACTATCTCCCACCTCGGTAGCTACTTTTGGCATGACGTGGCGACCTGCTTCTTCGTTGCGATGCGCTTTCGTCGCACTGGTGCCTGCGGGCGCTTTCTTCATCGGGGAGCGCGAAGTAGAGCGGGTGGTCCGCTTCTTCGGCGACGTCGAGGACGTTTTGTTGTTGCGCTTCATGATGTTCTTGTGTCCAAAACGAAAACTACGGATGTAGTACCAAAGTACGACTACGAACATAAGATGTAGATGTACGTATGTCAGAACGAAAATAAACCAAAAGAAGTAACAGACAAGAAAGTCTCGCCAACATGGACAAGTGCGGGTCAACTACATCGAACAGCGCGGCGGGTCTGCGCCACGGGGCACTATGTTCACGACGTTGCGAAGATCGCTTTAGCCTCCACAAGCATCGCGTTCAGGGGAACGACCCCCGGGAACAAGAACCCGACCCGCCTTCAAGCTCTTCCGGGAAATCACATATTTACCCCGCCGCGGACGCGTGGGCGTGTAAATTTCTTACTTGTTTTCGTTCTTCTGATGGTGCGATTTCCATTTGTTTCATGTTGTTCTCCATTCTTTTCTTCCCACAGATGAAGATGATCTGAAATGAACAAACATCATGTTCCTCTGGGTTTTCAATTACAATTGCAAAGCGTCTCGCTCCACATCACACTACACAAGAAAGCGCAACTTGCCTACTTACTACAACAATGTTTCTAAACCCCAGCTCCTCGTCATCTCTTCGCGGCGTCCATTCCCATTTTGATGATTTCTTTTAGGTCCATACCCGTTACCAGCAACACGCCGCTCAGCATTGTCATCACGTACGTCACGCGGTTATAAACAAAGGCGAAGAGCTGCGATAGATATGGGATTTTTCTTTTTCTTGATGCTTGCAGCAAAGCACGAATTCAGTCATCATCACCGTAGCAAAA
The DNA here is from genome assembly GCA_905178155.1 of Amoebophrya sp. A120. Classification (NCBI taxonomy): domain Eukaryota; class Dinophyceae; order Syndiniales; family Amoebophryaceae; genus Amoebophrya; species Amoebophrya sp. A120. The sequence continues at coordinate 133,532 of CAJINV010000021.1, read as the reverse complement.
CTGATTTCAGAATAAAGAGTGTGCTCTTGCGGTCGTACCTCCTTGCTGGCTTTTTTGAGCCATATTTTGGCGAGAATTACGCCCATGATGCCCACAATGCCCAATCGAACATTATGCAACGAAAATCGAGAGTCTCGCCAAGATCATCATCATGAATCATTATCTACCATTTTTCATTGTGCAACTATAGCTGCAGATCATGTGGTAGTGGTACCGCTGCTAAGTAGAAATACAGGTTGCAAACAGGTTGATGAATTTTTTCTGTCTAGCTCTGCATGGAGTTCCCAACGAACATGTAGTGCCACATAGAAAACGCAACTGACTTGGCTCAAGATTTTCGCTGGTTACGCCCCAAACATCGCGTTGTCCATGGAGAGATGGCCACTATACCTGTTGCAAAAAGATCATTTTCGTTCACTTCGGGGCTTTGATGCTCAACTTCATTCACAAACCACCACGAGGTGGCATCCCAAGCTTTATCAAAAAAAAACTACTTACGCCCGTTGCCCGAGCTTCATGGCGTCTATGGGGATGAAGATTGCGGCCCGCGTGCCCACCATCTCGTATTTTGGTAGTTCTAAGAACACCATGTACACGTTCAGCAGCGGCCCCATGTTGCCCGCCACATAGGACAAAATCCCGCCGACCAGTCCCAGCGGTAGCATGACCGTTTGCGACCGCAAGAATTTCGCCCGCGACGCCGCCTTAGCCTCCACTTCCGCGAGCGAGAGCTTCTCCCCGGTCTTTCGCGCTTGCCGGGCCGCGAGGATCTTCTCCACCGTCATTTGGGCCACGACGGTAAGCAGGATGACGCCCGCGACCTTGCGGATCATATGCACTGCAAAAGGAAAAGCATCGCGGTCGCACGGATAATTTTTTGCACCATCACAAATATTCCTAGAAGGAAAAACGAAGAGGAAGAGTGTAAGTAGTGCGGGTTATTCAGCTTAGGAGAGCGCTTACTTTGTCAACATGCATGGTTCTTGCCAGAACTAGTGCGGGTACGATAATTTCACTTTTGCACTGGATAGATCAGTTGGTCCGACATCAGTTCGACGGCATACTGCCCGCACACCAGCCCGACCACACAGAACATGTTCAATTTCATGGCAAAAAGCCAATCCGCGGACCGGAAGTATCGAATGGAAAAATCTCCCCTCCCCATATCGAAAAGGTATGTTTCCGAAAATTTGTCTTGCTGATTTGAGACCCCAAATCAAGTCTGTCTTGCAAGAAGACAACTCCGCAGGCTTTGCCGCACTATGTAGGCGGTTTGTCATGCTGTTGGGCCTACAGCATAGATGTTTCTCATGCTAAGCGCCTAGGCCAAAAGCTCTCTACTCAGGCTGGGCAGGAGCCTGCAGTCCTCGCCAGCAAGACAGATCTGATTTGAGTACGCAAATCCAGCATCAGAAACTTCGTTTTGATATGGGAAGGGGGGATTTTTCCTTTTGATAGGAAGTAGGCCAGCCCCACGAGCTGATTCGGCATCGACTCCGCCACCGTCATCAGGGAAAGCATCTGTAGTAGGAGGTGGTGAGGTTGAATACAACTCGAATTTCATAGTATTCGTCGGAGAAGATGATTTTGCATCTAAGCAATACAGGTGAAGGTGCCTCTCCAGTGGGGCCACGACCGTTGCAGATACTTTTATTAATCTTTGCGTCTAAAAAAACTCTACTTGCAAAACTTCTTAGCCCACCGGTAAACTACTTTATCCCACCTGATTCACTCTGCCGGGCGGGGCTAGCAGCACGAAGAACGACCCGGCCACCGTCGCGCAGCCCGGCACGCCCCCCCTACCCATCCCGAGCACCAGCGAGCAGATGTGCAGGGAGAGGTCGTCCGCAACCCCGTAGATTCCCGCGCCCACCGCACATACGGCGACCAAGACCGCCAGGGTGCCCAGGATGGAAATTTTGTCAATCACCCGGTCCAAAACATCCCCTTTCTCCTTGTCGTCGACCACCGCGACCACCGCGCGAGAGTTGTCGACTGAAGCTGCGGACGAGGTTTTCTTCTTCGGAGACGTGGCGCGTGCTTTTGGAGACCGCGAGGTGCCACGGCTTTTTTTGGGGGAAGTCGACTTCCGCTTGCCCGGTGAGGCAGAGGATTTGCGCTGCATTTTTATTTGTCCTCGTGCTATCTGGAATAAAAGCTGTTGCTGTTTTCTTGGCGGTAAATTGAGAAGAATCTACGTAAGAAAATAGACCCGGGACGAAGCGATGCTTTTGGATGTAGGAAACTCGTGCTGAAAAAGATTAAGAATATGTCAAGTAAGCAACGGCATTAGAACTTCAACGTTGTTACAGAAATTCAAATCATCTATCACAGCGTTTGCACATGAATGAAACAAGTCAAAGTGTAAAGTTATAGTCATAGCATAAGCTAGAGCATTGCCGAGCAACGTGAAACCAGCCAGCGAGGAGACCAGCTGATGTCCGTCTTACTCGAAGTCCTTTCGTGTTCGCGCTGTTTCAAGTGCCACAGCCGACGTGTTTTTCAGGGACAGCACGAAAGGAGTTACTGACTTACATACCACGTAGGTTGTCGACCCTCTTTCCAAGATCGTCTTCGTTTGCTTTCATGTGGTCGATCGGTCGATCGGTGAGAACGTCCTCACACTTGATCAATTATTTTGTAGCTTTTTCCAAAATAAGGCATTGTCGTCGAAAAACAAAAGGAACATATTATCCTAGGAACAAATACAGATGAAAGAAAAAAAGAAACAAAAAGAAGTCAACAGTGTGGTTCTTGTCACACAAGAACTGCAGGCACACCACTAAGCAACATCAACCTGCACGCAGCCCCTAACGGCTATGGAAATTCACGACAACATGAACAAGGTATAAACTCGACGCTTCTTGTCATGATATGCCGCATTGGTTACAACCACCGCAAACACGACGGCAGCCGGACTTTCTTCCATTCAAGGAAGTTGTTTTGATGTTGACTCCAATTCGATCGACAAAAAGTTCAGAAAAATCGCGTCCAGGTGGAATCTTGCCAGTGCAAGAACCTGAGCTGTTCTACATCTAGTTGTAGTGGTCTTTTCATATTTTCAGCGTAGTTCTTCAAGCCTACAGCGCTCGCACCAGCTGCGTGCAGCACTCCGAGTCGAGACTATGTATCAGAGTAAATCAGAAGCTGGGATGCGTCAAGCATACTACTCGCAATTGCTAAAATTTGATACTTTTTGTCGAAGGGGGTCGAAAGTGAATGGACAACATTTTTTCCGAAACGAAAGATAGATGAGGAGGGAGGGTAGGCGCTTGGCTTTGACACGGTCTGGGGAAGAAGTAATATGCGAGAAAAAGTAGCTTTGCTCGGTGCAGCAATCCACTCCATCGTCTGCTAGAATTCATGTACCGTGCGTCGACTACGATGGATTTGCTATTTTTCTGCTGTGTCGCCGGGGGTAATCGCAATAGAACAGTACTTGTGCTCTTCTATCTTTTCCCTAGGGTGCAGGATATGCGCCCGAAGCTTACGTGCGTGATTGGGCAGCGTCAACAGAGTAGTAGCCACCTAGATCTCTCGGGTAGATATATGCTATAGCGTTACTTGTAGCTTTTCGTGTTTTTCGTGCATGCTTTTTATTTTTTTGCGTTTTTCATTTTTTACTATTATGAGTTTAACTACTGGAGGCACGGATGTTTTTCTTGGTCTGCGACGCACAGATAATTTTTTGGTTATCATGCTAGAGGTAAAAGAACAACTTGTACGTATGGCATGTGCTTGGATGCTGGGTGCTCCTACCTACTTATAATGAATTCGACTGTGGGTGAGGTTTTCTGAAGAATCTACTTTGTGCCCTTGTGCAGAATGCGTATGTTTTTCTGACATGGATAATTTCGATGTGAATGTGACACGAAGACGACTATCGTTCCATTCGAATGTATGATGTGGCAAGTACTGAATATTTATATACATTTTTCGGTGACAAAACAGCAGCTGGTGCAACAGTGCAGATATCATCACCAGCCCGGGCCTTCGTGGCACTTTTTCTCATCATCATTCCACGCGCACCACGTCGACGCGTCTTTCAGCGGCTCCTCCTCTTTTTTGCATGTGCGTGTGCCCTTGTCCCACTCGCACCACGACAAGATTTCAGTTTCACCGTCTTGATCTTGTTTCAGCTGCTCCTGCACGCCGGACCAATTGTTGTGGTCTCTCCGGTTCTTCGTAAACGAAAGGCACTGGTCCTCGCCAATCGCAAGGCATTCACCGTAGCAATACAGCACCGCAGTACTGCCAGTTACGATCGTGACCTTGACGAGGGGCCCATCGCATTCGCAAGGCGGGCCGCTCAAATACTCGTAGGTAAGCGACTTACCCAACTGCGACTTCTCCCACGAGCACTGTTCTTTTTTCGTGCGTTGTTTTTTGTTAACCATCGTCGACTTCACCCGGGTCTCCACGAACGCCCCGCCTTCCTCACTTCCTTCCCGGGTTATCAAGGTGAAACATTCCGCCCAGCGACTTAAACAAGCTTCAAAAAGAATGATTATGATTTCTTTTGCTGTATTTCATTTACGCACATGCTGGGACGATCGACGGGGACCGATCATGCTACAGCTACTGCTCTTTAGAAGTTCAGTCAAAATATTTGTATTTGTAATTCTATAGAAAGCATGTATATCTTTCAACGCGAGAGCCTGACCTTGGGCATACAGACACTTGACGCGACACCGTCAGACACGACAAACTTATCTTCGGATATATGCTGGAGGGTGGAATGTTTCTCATCATACACGAGTGAGTGTACTCATTGCCGCTGCCGCGGGGGCGTGTCACCGCGCCGGCTTGGCCGGCGATCGCAAGCACCTGGAAGCCTTACTTCATTTTGGATTTCACGAGATTTGGATTTGGTGTAGTTTTACCCCTTTGCCGAAAGACAAAGAATTGAATTCGATAGAACGAAAAGAAATTCTAGTTTTTGCACTAGTGCAAACTCAACCTGAAGGGCAAGATGAGTCGAGCGACTGGACGAAAATAGGTTAGTACAGCTTGTACTTACTTGTTTGGCGAAGTTGTTGCTCCTGGTGCTGAGCAAAAAAATTAAAATCTGGGACCTGAAAATAAGTAGTCAAAATCTTTTCCTTATGCGCCGTCAGGACTCCAATTCAAGAATTCAATTGAACGACAGCGAGACGTTTTGTTGACGAACGAAGTTTCTTGTTTTAGCGCCAACGAGAAAGGGAGGTGAGCTTTCACACGTGCACGAGTTTCCTTCAGGAGCACCATGTGCACGAAGACGATTTGTCCTAGTACTTGTCCAACTTTTCATCATAATTCAGAGGGACACGAAGAAGGGAGAAAAAAGCTTCTGGTACGACTACGACGAGGATTGCGAAGTGGCGTTCAACTTAGTATGGGACAAACATACGAAACACAAAAAAAAATGTAAATGAGGAAAAGTCGCTGAGCCGCAACTCCATTGGACAGCTGTGACCAGGACCAGCGTTTACCCATTACTCGAGCGCGGGGCTTCTGCACGAACTTCAGACCGCGAAACACAGTTCTGCATCTGATACTGATTCAACACTGTGCTCATTTAGCGAAATACAGCCATTCGTCACAACTACTTAATCGCAGAGGAAAAACAAAGGATTGCCTCTTCCACTTCTAGTAACTACAGAAATTGATGTTGAATTTGAAATCCAAGCTAACTTGAGTAACATTACACAAAAACCTAAAGTATTCTCGTGGGCGTGGCCCAGGAAGGTCATACCACGAAGTGTTCTGAAATAAGGCAAAGCAAACGGAAGGAAACACCAAACCAAACTGGTAATGTCGTTCATCAATCAAATCTGAAAACAAGAATCAAGTGGCCTTTATTTTCCACCAAAAGGGTATGATAGCAAAAGCAATGTCAATGGTCAATCATTTATCAATTCTGTAACAGTAACAGTTGTTCGGTATACAAAATATTCTCTTTGTTCCCATCACAACCAGCCTCTCCGTTTCGAAAAAACCGCTCACAGTCTCAGTCCTACCCCGGCACTTCATCATGAGTGAAAACCGCCCCCTCCTCCCCCGCCGCCAAAGGGGTTTGCGGGCAGTGGCCCCAGCGTGGGCGCACAGATCTTCTGCAGCGGAAACCCCGGGAATTTCGGCAGTTGCAGTCCCTGCCCGAGACGCACCGGCGCGGAGGCCTCGCGGACCACGGAGGACGTGGGGCCACCGTGGATCCAGCTTCCGGTGGTTGGCCCGGCTCCCAGAGAAGTTGGAGGAACTGCTGTGGCTTTTCCAAGCCGCGAGCCTGTTTGGCTCCCCATACTGCTAGGTTCCTGCTGATGATCCACCCCCGCAAGAAGAATTCCACTATCCGACGAGAGCGAAACCGATTGCGCGAGCGCTTCCCGCCGTTCCTCGGCCAGAATCCGCGACTTCCGCAGTGCTTTTGGCGAGAACAGGTGGTCCGCGGAGTCGCGTAGCAGACTCTGCGACAAGCTGTCGAGAGACGAGGTAATCGAAAAATCTTCGCGAGAAGATGAAAACAAATTCTGCACCGACCGGTCAAGCGGCCGCTCTCGATCTACTGCTCGTCCGCTTCTCGCTCTCATCTGGGAAGTAGAGCCACTGGCTCCTGCTCTAGCTGTAATGCCGGACGACAGGATCCTGCTTTCACCAACTTGTACTCCCCGAGCACCCGCTGCGCGACCGCTACTAACGCCTTCGGTAGTACTACTAGAGGAGGCCGCACCTCCCCAGCCGCCCGCGTCGGTCCTTGTCCTTCCGGCCGCTCGCCGCACCTTGCGCGGCGATTCGTCGTACAGCGTGCGCAACTTGGTTGTGTCACCGCGCGTGAGTCGCAGCAACCCCTGCTCGTGCGTTAGCATCTTCCAGGCCGCAACCACGTTCCGCAGCCTCGTCGCCAGCGGGCTCTGCAGAAACCAGGCCGCGAAGCATGATTGCAAGCGCTGCGTTCTGCTTTTCGTTACATACGCTTCCCGTCTTGCTTTGCTCTTCCGCCCCCAAGTCCGCCACCTCCGAAAGGTGTTGGACAGGCAGAACTGGCGCAGAATCGGCCCGTACGTGCTCGCTTCGTCCCGCCAATGGCTGAAAACCTCGGCTTGTACCCTCTTCGCCACCGTGTCCTTCATCCAGGCGGGGACTTGCCGCTTCAGCAGCTTCATCTGGGGTGCGTGGTAGCGGTGCAGCCAGCAGTCCCGGAAAAATTTCTGGAACACCCGCCTGCGGAAAAACCGGTCCGCCCGAAAGAAGAGGGCGCGCTGCTTCGCGTTCTCAACCGTGTGTATTTTCCAGGCGCGGAGGGTGCGGGCCGCCAGCTTTAGGTTCAACTGCACTTTCGCGTCCAGAATTTCTTCGGTGGCTTCCCTGAACTCCCGCAGGGACTTCTTCAAAAAGAATCTCCGCGCGACCCGGTTGTTCTGCTCGTCTAGGCAGCTGGACCGCCAAGCGCGGAAGTGCGTTTCGAGCTGTTTCTGCCGGAAAAGCTGCTGGCTTTTCTTCAAATTTTGCTTGTACTGCGCGACCTCGACCCACCGGTGCACGTATTCGGTCAGGATGCGGGGCCGGAAATTCACCAGATTGCTGTCCAAAAGTTGCACGACTGTGGGACCAGCCTTTGATGTCTTCGCAGAAGTTGCAGGGCCCCTGCTGTTGTGCTGTGAAGTAAATCCAGTTGCTATTCTCGCGGTAGAGGAACCGATGTGCAGGTGGTCGTGTGGCGCAGCGTTGGGACCAACGTCGTGCAGCGCTTCGTCTTCTGCTCCGGTAACGGAGCTCAATTCCTCATCGGTCACGAATTTCGAGTCCGCAGGGCCCGCCGTAGTGTCCTTAGACCAGTCCGGGTGTTGTGCGGAAACAAGAGAAGGGTCACCAATATTCCGGGGTTTTGATGTCGTCGTACCTCCGCCAGAAACCAAATTTACAACTGGAGCGGAAGTACAACTAGAGCTGGAACTAGTCGCAGTCAGATGTACTTGCTGATGGATCCGACTTTCGTGGGCACCCGTCGTGGCAGTCTGTCGCGCTGTAGTTGGTCCTCCTCCACCGCGAATATCCAAAATTCCCGTCCGCACATCCCTGTAGAAGTTCCCTGTTTGCGCCTGTTGCTCCGCTTGGTTTGCTTCTCCCGCCCCCCCTCCGGCCAGCATCTGGTCCGCTTTGGCCTGCAGCTCGCGGAAGTCTTTGAGCAGCCCGAAGGTGAACGCTCTTTCATAGGTTGCCTGCAGCTGCGAGTCCATTTTTTCGCCGAGCAGTTTGGCGAACCGCAGGCCAAAACAGTGGCGGCGCCACAGGAGAAAACACCTGGACGGGGTTCGCGTCCCGCTTAACCGGAAGACCCGCGCCCTCTGGTTCTGTCTCCTCCGCTCGTCAAAGTCCTCGAGGAAGCCGGCAAACGCGGCCTTTTTCGCGCGCTGGATCCGCCGCAAAGCGATAACTCCCGCACCGGAGAGAATTTTTTTTACGTACTGAACGTGGGACTTCCACGTTTTCAGCTTCGCTCGCAGAAAGAACAGCGTCGCCATGCGGTTTTTCGCGTTGGTGTGCAGAATCTTCCAGACTTTCTGCAGTAAATAGCGTTTTCGCTTGTGTGTCGCGGAATAGAGCCGCCTCATCGCTCTTAAATGCTTCCCCGTCACACGGGTCCGGTACCGGTCGACGAGGTGTTTTGCGGCTGAACTCCTCCGTTTCTTCGTCTTGGAGAAAGACCGCCACTTCTTCAGCGTTTGCAGTTTTTGCACCGTCTGGATCTTCTTCTCGCACTCCGTGCACAGCTGCTTGAAGGACAGCTCCGCAAACCAGAGCGCGAAAAACTTCTTCTTCAAAACGGTTCCGAAAGAGCTTGATGTTGCGGGATGATTTCGTTGATGAGTATTCGACGACGACGACGACGACGTGCAGAAGTCCATTTCGTGCATCACCATCTTCCCGGTTTTACACATCTGCAGTATTCTTCGATGTTTCCGGACCAGGTGTAACGTGGATAACCAGTGGGCAAAGTGCCGCCGTCGGGTAACTTCGAACCGGTTCGCACTGTATTCCTCCACCAGCTTGTGCTCGCTTTGCTTCAGCAGAATGTAAGAGTGCCACCGCTGCAGGCAGGTCCGCTGCAACGACAGGCCGCCGAGGTGGCGCGGGGGGAGGTCCTGCTGGGCAGAAGCTGTTGCGGGATGCTGTGGTTGTTGCAATATCCTAGATTTTTTACCTTTGCTTGCCACGACGCGGTGATGCTGTGCAGCAGTCTCATCTGCGAGTTCACCTCGTGTTGTCGCTGCGTCCGACGATGCTGGGAAAAATGAGGACTCAACAGCTGCTGCTCTTGCATCTTCGGGGGACAACTGTTGTTCAACACGTCCTATTTCCTGTTCTTTTTCTTCTGAGTCTTGTTTCACAAAACCTTGTACTACGGTAGAAAAAGAACTCGATGCAGTTCCATTCCGGCTGTCAGATGAAAACGGCACGACCCTCCTGCTCACCGGCACCCTGTTTTCGACCAGCCGCAATCGAAACGCCAGTCGCCACCGCTCGAACAGTTGCTTTTGCTTGATTTCCACCCGGGCGACGTCTGTCAAAAGCGTTCCCCGCTTTTTCGAGTGGAGGAGAAATTCCCATTTCTGGAAGAAAAGCCGCGTTTTCCTGTCGGCGTGGTTCGCCCTCCCGGTCCTGAGCTGCCGAGACAAGAAGGTGACTTTTTCCCACGCGACGAAACATCTACGGTTGTAGAGTTCCAAGTGGATTCGCGGCCGCACCTTCTCACAGTAGTGCAAAAAGTTCTCCCGCAACAGCGCTTCTTTCACCGTGAGATTCCGCCAGGAAAGCAGGGAAAGCGACAACATGCTTTTTTCGGTCCGGGTTACCAAGGTTTGCTTTTTCTTCTCTAAATCCAGGGCGTTGAACCATTTTGTCTTCCAGGTTCGCGTTATGTGTCTCAAAACCCTCTCTCGTCTCCTCGTTCGCACTTCGAGTTGCGCTTTCATCATTCGCACAACTGCCGTCTTCCACGCAAGCACCGCGGTGGACTTGGCCCGGAAGGAATTTTTCTGCGCTGCGAGCCGCTGGAAATTCCTTTCTACCTTCACGCGCCTCGTCCACGCGTGGAGCATGTGTTGGAGCTTTCGCATCGTGTAGAACACGCGAAAGAGAATCACTGCCCGTTCCAGCCTCTTCGTCGGTTTCCACAGAAGCTTCCTCGGCCTCCGGGACGGCGAACGGGTTCTTTCACGCTGCCTCGTCGAAGAAGAAGTTGCACAGCTTGCGTGTAATGCGTTTTGGTTTTCCTTTTGATTTTGATTTTGTTCTCCTGAAAAGTCATCAACATGTATAAGCAGAGATGAATTGTCTTGCGGGGCGACGAGCCGATTGTGCTGCGTCGAGGAGAACAACAACGGTGGCGGAGAATATCGGCCCGTGACAAGCAACGAGGTTGGCGAAACTTCACGAGTTACTTGCGCTGCACCTCCTCCTGTATGAAGACCCGACTGCTCGAACCCACTTCGGCCACCACCGGCCGCCGGTTCGGAGAGGTTTTCCTGCGACAGAGTCCTGACCCTGGCAATCAGAGAGAGCATCGACTCTTCATTTGTGTTAGTTGCATGTTCAACGACCCCCCGCGAGGAGTTGTTATTTCTGTGTGTTGTGTTGGAGCTGTCCTGCTTGCTGCTGGGTTTGTTTGTCATCATCTTTTCCCTTCTTTTCTTGCCGACCAAGTAGTAATCTTCCAAAAACACGCAGGTAGATGAAGTAGTGCTTGCGCCTGCACCGCCGATGATCCTACTTCTCGAGGCGTGTAGTGGTTGTTCTCCTGCTCGTAGCTCATCTCCCTTGTCGTTCTCTTCTGCCCCAGCATCATGTGTTTGCACTTCTTCTTGTTGCACGTGTTCGTGTTTTGCGAATAAATACTGGATGAGCTTCCAGTAGTCGAAGAGCTGCAGGACGTTGTCGTACCGGTCCAAGATCTTGTTTTCGTACATTTTCGCCAGCACCCGCGGCCCGTTCTTCAGCCCGTGCCACTTTTGAAACGTCGCCTTCAATCTTCGCGTCTTGTCGAAGAGGAAGGACAACTTCTCCAGTTGCACGTCCCTTTTCCGGCTGTTCTGCCAGTTCCGCCACTTCAAAACGTAGTTCGCCTTCGCGACGGTGACCAAATACTCCGCCGCGCGCTCGGTCTTCTCCCGCCATCTCCTTTTCCGGACGACATACTCGCACCACGCAAAGTGGCAGGAGCGGAACCACTTTGTTTTCCGGAACTTGTCCGCCAGTTGCGTTTGTTTCTCCGTCAGCAGAACTTCGTTGAAGTGCGTTTTCCACAGCACAAACGCCGGCCTCAAAATCCGCCGCTGCACGAACTCCACGCAGTTCTTCCGCTTCTGCTCCGCCTTGGTCTGCAAGTAGCACTGGTAGCGGAGGTGCCGAAACTTGTTGCGCGTGAGGACCTTCTGGATCCCCATCCCGAGTTTCAAGGCCGCGGTCTTTTCGCGAAGCTTCAACTTTGTGAACTTCACGAAATGCTGAAAGCCGAATTTCAGCGTCTTCTTAAGCATCTTCCGCTGCAGATCCAACACCCCGGTCTTCTGGCGCTCCTTCCGCCGTTTTTCTTTCGTCCATGTGTAGAAGGCCTTCGACACCAACCCCTGACGCTTCCGCAGCTGCAGGCTCTGCAGGTTTTCCCGGAACAACACCCGCTTCGTGAAAACAAAGGACCACGCGGCGAGGTGCTGTTGGAGGAAGTTCTTCGCTTTTATCTGCCGCAAAATCGTGGCGGACACGGCGATACATTTCTGCACCATCGTGAACTTGTACCACAGATGGAGCATCTGGCTCACCTGGGTCGTCTGCCGCCGCAGTTTCAGGCGTTCCAGCCGCTTCTGCTGCGTCGTTGCTTCTCGCCAGAGGGAGAAGGCGTCGGTGAGGAGGATGGCGTTCTGGCGAACGCTTGCGGCGTAGACGATCAAACGGTGTCTCTTGCTCTCCTTCGCCGCTTTCCCCCAGCTCCGCAGCACCTGGCACGCCAGCCGCCGGTGCATCGACCGCGACACGGCGGCTCCGGCCTTCGTGAAGAAACGCTCCCGCTCCATGCCAAAACGCCACCGGAACAAGACTTTCGCCAGCAGTTTCCGGTGCACCACCTGCCGCTTACTCCGCACGGCGATGCGCACCCACGTGTTGAAGGCGAAGTGTGCGAAGCAGGAACGCAGTCGGTAGTGGAACAGCCGCGGGCCGAACAGTTTCACCTTTCGCGAAAGCCCGGACAGGTGTTTCCAGGCGAGCACCATCTTCCGCAGTTTGCTCTGTAGCAAAGTGGAGAAAATGCGCACGTCCGCGAGTAGCTTCTCCCGGTTCCAGTGCAGCACCTCCGCGAAATGCCGGCGCAGGAGGGATTTCTCTACCGTTTTCGCGAAAAACTGCATCGCCTTGCACAATCCGGTAAACTGCGCGAGCGCTTTGAAGGCGGTTTTCAAACGAAAGCTCCGCCACTTTTCGATCTCGTTTTCTTCCTTGCGGTTCAAGTAGTTCTCCCGGTGCGCGTGCCAGCGGAAGCCCCGGAGACTCTTCTTTTTTAACTGCAATCGCTCCTGCTCCTCCCGTTGCAGTCTTTTGTTTCTTATCCTCCGCACCCGCTTCGTCACGAACCGAAACTGGCGGAAGAAATCGAAAACGATTTGCCGTTCCTTCTCCGCGATTTTTCGCTCGATTTTCAACTGGTTTTGAATTGCGGTCTCCACCTCGATTTTCCAGTAGAGCAAGCAGTGCAACAGCTGCTTCCGCCCACGCAAACGGATGAAACAGCTCACAATCTGGCTCCGCAAGTGGTACTGGCGCCACGCCGCGAGCGCCCGGGTCCCGTGCTTCTTGTACCAGTGCAAATCACTCACGTCGTGGAGAATCAGCATGCGCTGGGTCTGCTGTTTGTCCTGTTTTAGCGTGTTGAAGCAGATCGCCAGCAACCTCCGCTTCTTCTCGTTCAGAAAGTCCATCAGCCCGCGGCGCACACTTTGCTCTAACCGGATCAGCCGCCGCCACACGTGAAAAAACCTGCGCAGCTCCGTCTGCATTTTGCGGTGCCGGAAGGTGCCAAAGTTCCGTCGAAACAAGTTGTGGCCCGCGTACTTATTCTCCCACTTTTCGAACCCGTGGGCCATCCGACGGAAATTGGTTCGGGCGGACAGCCCGATGAAGACCTGGGAGATTATAGATAATTTTTTTTGCATGGACTAAAGTGCTTCTGATTGAATAGAACGCAACAACGAGGTCGTGAAACCACGCCTTGCACATGCGCGAAAAGACCCAAAGGTATTTTACGAAGAACCGACAAACTCAAACATTATACTCGCAGATTTCATACCTTGTGTATCCTCCTTCTCTTCCGACAGAGGTCCCGGTATGCGACGAAGGCATCCCAGATGCAATTGAACCTCATTTTCAAGCGAAAAACCCGCTCCTGCTGCACCCTCCGCCGCCACGCCTTCAGCATTTTGCGCAGCAGCGTACAGCGCAAGAGGCTCAAAATCATCCCAAAACTCTTCCGGAACCGGTGGGGGTGGAGGGCGAAGGGCGCCGTAAACAGATTGATCAGAGGTTTCACCACCCTGGCCGTCTCGAACTTCGCGGAATTGGTGGCGTGAGGCAGAAGGCTCTGTTCCTGCTCAAGTCCTCGATAGGTAGAGAAATGTTGCAGCTCATGTAGTTCTTGGCGCACTCCTCGTGGTCCTCCGGAGGCCAAAGATGACGGAGCAGGTCCAGCACCCCGAGGTGGAGGTCCAGAGAAAGCTGCTCCTGCAGTGCGACTGCCACTGATTTGTCCGAAACTGTTGCTTCTTGCTCCTCTGTTCGGATTCGTCACCGTCGCCCCTTGTAGGGAGGATTTCGGTCCAGGTCCTCCACCTCCACTTACTAAACTTGCAATGGGTGAGACGCCGTAGTTTTTCGGCCCCCCGATCCGGACCGAGTCGTCGCTGTTCCAGGAGTCGGTTGACATGACGAGGTGGATCTTCGCGCGGTCGTCGTGGTCCATCACGAGTCCTCTTTTGTTCTTGTTGTGTAGTGCAGGAGCTGAGAACAACGACCTGGAGTGGTTTTCATCATGTTGACCGACAACTCCGGACGATAGTGGTACAACAACTGACAAGTTCTCCGACGACGTCGAGAAGCTGTCCTTCTTCTCCTGCACGACGACCGCGTCGAAGTACAGGTTTTTGAACGCGATTTGGTGTGGCACGCAGTGGTGCGGGTACAAGTGGCAGTATCGTCTCATCCAGCAGTAGCACGCCCACATTTGCTCTTCGAATTTCATCGGTTTCACGGCGAAAACACCGAAGGTGGACAGCTGGAACCCCTTCAGCGCCTTCTTTTTCGCGATGGTATCCTGGTTTTTCCCCAACAGCAGCACCTTCTGCCTCCGCTGCTTCAACTCTAGAATGTTCTCTGCCCACTTGAGCAAGAACCGCTTCTTCCGCAGCACGCTGGCTTTCGCCAACGCGATCCCGACCCCGGTGCGCCAAAACGCCCAGTAGCCGCGCCAGAGCAGGAACGTGCGCTGCTGCAGGTGTCGGTAGCGGATCTCCGTTGCGCAGTGCAACGCGAGGACCTTCAAGCGCTTCTGTTCCACCGAACGGTCGAACCAGCGGGAGAGGAAGAGTTTCCGGCTGAACAACTGGACTTTCTCCTCAATCAACTTCGTTTTCTTCGCGAGCACAGTGAACTTCCGAAACGTTCGCAGCGCAAGTCTTTGACCACAAGTGGTTCCTCTTTCTCGCAAAAGTTGCTCTTTTCGCCGCTGGTTGACGCAGAAGGGGATCCGGATGCGGCTGAAAATCCGGAAAAAGAACCGTTTCCGAAACTGCAGCTCGATCTGGGAAGAAACGAGCCGAATTCGCTGCAAAACCAACCCCATCTGTTTCCAGGCCGTGAAGGCGGTTTTCAAACACACGTGCGCCCGCCGACTCCCGGCCAGCACCCGCCGCTGGAACGACGTGCGGAGTTTGGCCGTTTTGTGGAACGCAAACGCCAGGTTGCATCTCTCGTTCCAGGTTTCGGCCGCCGCGGTTTCGATCAGGGGGAGCACCATGCCGCCGTCCGGAACGAAAACCGAGTTATTTTGTGGCGGCGCTAGTACAGAAGTTGCTGAACTTGTCGTTCTCGTTGTAGATTTGCATTTGTGCAAAGTGGACGATAGCAACGGGTGGTCCTGAAAAAAGGAAGCGGACTTCAGTCCCGGGGCAATGTGGAGGTATTTCTGCTCGTACAGATGGGACGAGAGATCCTTCGGCTGCTCTTCAAGCTCAAAGCCCAATATCTCGGCCTCGTTGGAACCAAAGTCCGCATTGCATTTGTAATGTTGAAGATCATCATCTGCAAAGCTGGGCGCCTGGTCCTCTCGATGTTGATACGCGGCGGCTGCTCCGACACTTGTTCCGTAGTCACTGTAGGACCGTTTCCGATCGTTTTTTGATCCTGCTTCCGCGACCGTGACACGTGACCTTGAATTGCTCCTCAAATGCTCCGCAGCGTACAACGCGGTAGAGGACCGCGCGCGCGCTGGTGGCGGTTCCGTAGTGGTCAAGGGTGTTGGCACTGTGGATTGCGAGCGGCCATCAAGCACCTCGAAGTGCAGGCGGGGGGACAGATAGCCGGCGAGGGAAGTGGTAGTGGGAGAGCAGAACTGGTGCGCAGCAGCAGCTGAATAATCAAGTACATCATGATCCGGCACAACAGCAAGAGCGCCGTTTTTCGCCGTGTTAGAAAAGCTCCTGCTCCGCTTTTTTCTCCTCGATGACCTTCCAGGCGAATTACTCGCACCTCCTCCCGCTGCCGACCTCGGCGTCCCGCTCCTACTTCTTGCTGATCGCATCGGAGAAATCGATCCGTCGTTACTGTAATTTCGCACCCGCGTGCTGGCCGTGGACCTTTGGTGTCTTGGCACCTCACTTTCGACTACGTCGTACTGGTACCTGGACACCGACCGGGATGGGCTGGTCACGATCAGCGAACTGTTGCTCCGGGGACGCTCCTGCAAGAGCGAATACGACTCGGAGGAGATGGCACGGGGGCGGTGCTGGGCAGTACCTTGTTGTGCAGCGGCGTTTGTGTTTGTCTTCCCCGCGCTTGCGTTATTTGGAACTTGTTGGCCAAATGCAGCTGCACCACCGGCAGAAACCCCTGTGCCCCCGGTCCGATAATTTCGTATTCTGGTTTTTGCCTTCGCCACCGCGGAGGTAACGATTTTCGATTTAGCTACTAGAGGACCTCCTGACGTTGCAGCACCTCGCGCGGAGTTCAAAATCCTTTTCCCGGACACATTTCCAAGCAGAAGCATCTTCCCGCCACTCTTGGCCGCGGCGGCGAAAGCGGATGCTGGCGCAGTATTTCCCAATAGACCCCGCTGCAGAAGTTTCGTGCTGCGTGCATTTTTGTTGTTGTTTCTGTAGCTCCCTCGAGCGGATCTTGGACTTCTTGGTTGTACCAAATCGACCTTCCGCGAGGACATTTTCGCCGTCTCGTCTGCGACCAATTCATCTCTCGGACTGGTTTGTGGCGGACGTGAAGCTGCAGTTGTACCACCGCCGGGCCGAGCGATAGGTGCCAAGAGTCTGTGCTCGGAGCCGTGTTGCGGCGAGAACGGGACGCCTTCGGTTATGGTGGCGGGAGAAAGTAGCGAGCCTGCGTTAATATTCGGCTCACCTCCTCCGGGCAATATCCTGCTGCTTCGACTGACCGGGGCAAAAGAGGACGCATAGTTGTTCTGTCCGGCTGCACTGGCACCCATTTCCCGGGCACTCCGCGTTCTGCGAAGCACGCCCAAAGTCGTGGTGCTGGGAGACTGCGACCTGGCGCCGCGAAATGACGGAACAATTTTTCCTGTTCCACTGTTCAACATCCTCACAGATGAACGACCGCCCAACGCAGTAGAAGTAGCCGCCGACGACCCGAAGACCGCGAGCTGGCAACTGCTGTGGCCCTGCAGCAGCCGCACCACCGCGGCCGGGGCCGTCAGGAGTTTCTGGATGACCGACACGGCTTGCCGCTCCAGCTCGGAGATTTGGCAGTCGGGCAGAAACAGTTCCGCAATCTCGGATTCGCGCATCCCCTTCGCGGTGACGGCGACCTTCTCCGCCACCTGCTTGTCCAGCCGGGAGGTTTCCGCACGTAAATGTTCCAATTTTTTGTCCAGGAACACGTTTCGCCACTCGTAGAAGCAGGCCAAAACCCGGTAGGACTTGCGCACCCGCTCCTCCTCGCGAAACCGCTTCCACCGGTGCACGCAGAGCCGCTGCACCCGCAGCTGGTTCGTTTCGGTGAACTATCAAATGCAAAAGTGTCTGGGTCTGGAAGAATGCCGGACGTGTCATGCAGGTTTTCCATGACCCATGAGGTCTGGTATGTAGGACATAGCATGACAGATTCTCTGAGAGTTCTATCATGCCTATCCTGCATGAAAAACTGCCTCTCGATAACTAAGGTCAAAAATGGACAGCTTTTGGTAATCATGCAACACAGATTCTTACACGATTCAGATTTAGCATGACAAGTTCCACTTTTTCCGACCCAGACATTTTTGCACTTGATATGAACGCGGAGATCCGCTGGGAAAATTGCATGAAGCGCCGCAGCTTGTGGAAGTACTTTTGCAACAGTTTCAGGCAGATCGTCGTGTAAAAGTCGTCCACCTCGTCCCGGTGCCTTTTTTCGTTTTGGATCCCCTCAAGATAGTGCCGAAAGTACCGGGGCAACCGCCGCGGGCCGATCCGCTTCGCGTAGAACGCTTCGGCGACCTCAGAATTGTATATAAGGTCGTTGTAGTGTACTTTTTTCACTATTTGTCATGCGGAAACAAACATATCGAAGACAGTGTGTGCATGCGCAGCCATCTATCAAAATTCCTTCGTAGTAGTAAGTACTTACCCCTTCTTTCTTCCAGCAATCCCAGAGCCACCTTTGCCACTTGACGAAGTGGATCCGCTGCAGCTGCCGGAACCGAAAGGCGCGCGCGATCACGTCGTTGCTGTCGAAATTGCCCCAATCGACCGTGTCGATCAGCCTGGTCGCGGGTAGCAACTGGTCCCTCTGTTTCGCTTCCAAAAACACCCGCTCATCCTCGGACAGAAGCGACAAAGCGCCGGGCGATTCGTACTTCGAAACAATGTAGCAACTGTCCGCGAGGGAAATCTCCCCGGGGGACCGCTTTTCATCATCGGGATCCTCCCCTTTAATATCTCGCTTTCCTAGTCTTTCTCGGGGACTGGACTGCAGGCTGCCGGCGGACATCATTTTCACCCTTTGATGGTGGTCATGCAGCAGGAGCGCTCCCGTTTTCGGCGGTTCGCGGACCTTGCTCCGGGACGGACGCTCGGGGGAGGCGTGAGGAGGTAGCTCCTGTGCTGCACCAGCAGAGGTGGACAACAACCCTTGTTGGGATGAGGACGTCCGAGGGTCGTATAATTCGACGCCTATTGCCGTTTCATCGCGCCCCTCTCTACGAGAGGTTGTGAATGAACTTTCGACCAGGTCGGGGGGAGCAAAGGAATGGTTCGTCCTGGAGGACTTGGAAGTTGACGTTCTTTCGTCTGCATTCAAAGCCTGGCTTTTACCAGTAGTGATCCTTCTCTTCTTCGTCCCATGTCGGTCGTAGATATCCAGCGACTTCGACAATGCCTCCCGAATTTCGTCGGACAAGCCCAGACCCTCGATGAGCTTGCTACCAGCGGGATTGGTTTGGTTATTTTCTGCTGAAATTAAGCCGGTGGTGGTATATCCAACCGTAGCACTGGGAATTGACCTCCGAAACAAACCTAATTTTTGGCTCGTCCCAGCAGAAGTCGAAAAGGTTCTACTTGGCTCCGGCGTTAGCGCCCGCGCTGTTGGGGGCGGAGCGTGCGGAGGCTGCAGTTGCTGCCCAGTTCGGGTGCTGCTCACACCAGTGCTGCTGCTGCTGCCACTTCTCCCGACTAGCAGGGGCGGTGGCGGTGCAAGCAGCGAGGACGCAGGAGGGTCGTCCTGGTGCTGGCCTTTGGGCTGAAGCTCGTTAAAGTGCACGCTGCGCTCCGAGGACCAAGCCCCAATCGGCCTCGACGTCGTTGTCGCAGCTGCTGCAGTGCTGAAGGGTGCAGCTCTCCTCGTCGGGCTGGCATGTTGTTTACCATCATCTCCAAAAAAGCCGCTCGACTTCCGACCTAACTGCTCTTGCGGTTTCGGATCGAAGTTGCCTGGTACAACTGCCGCGCCACTTGTTATCCCGTTGGTCGTCGATGAGGAGATCTTACTTGGGGTGGGGGAGGTCGCTCGCGGGACATCATGATGATCATCCTGTGCCTCATTGACAACAGGATTTTCGTCGTGTTGTAATTGATCCCGAACCACTGGCAATATCGGCGACAGTTCCCTGGATGACCTCAAAGAACTCGGAATGAGGACAGGCACCGGCAAACCGTCCGCGTGGCTTGGGGACCTCTTCTCGAACGAAGCGCGGAGAACATCGTCCGCCACTCTGTTCATCTTCGAATTTATTCTGCTCTGGTCCTCGCCGGTGTCTTGCTGGAGGTGTAGTCGTGGTCCTACCGCTTCGGGAAAGGGGGGCGATAGAACAGTTCGGCGAGGCGTGGAGCCATCGAAACTCTTCGAGAGAAATGAATTTTGCTGGTGCGTGGCGGACGTCGCTGTCGAGGAAGAGCCTTTACATGTTTCTCCCAACCGTGGCGTTCGTATTGAAAGATGGAGATTATTTTTTCCATCATGAAAGGCGGCACTCCGCGCTAAATCCTCACTGCTCCTCGACATCAACTTGGCCCTTCCCCCCCTCCCGCCGAATTCCGGGCTGGAGAACTCGAGCAGCATCGGACTCGCGGAATTTGTTGTACTCTTCGACGCGGGGGCACCAGTAGAACCATGTGAATGTAGTCGCACCATCGGCGACGTGCTGCTGCTGCTCCCTCCCTGCTGGTAGTTTTGGTGGTGCAGGAACTGACCCAAATAGGTGCGGGGCCGCCTCGGGAGGTCGTCCGCAGCAGACTGTAACCGTGGGCTCGTACTCTTTGAGAAGTTCTGGTGATTGATGCGCGAAGAAGAAGGCTGCTGTACTCCTACTGCAGTAGTTCTTGCTGAAGATGAGGACAACTGTCCAGGAGACCCTGCAGCTCTCGGTGCCGCCAAAACAAGTTTGGGCTTGAAAGCAGTTGAGGAACTGTTCGTCGTCGCAGCTTTGGTATAATTCTGCTGCGGCACCCTAGAAATGCTACCACCATGATTGTTCAGAGAACCTCCTGCTCCTTGCCCGCCAATGGCATTTTTCCTTGCCCGCTGCGTCGCGGGGCCGCCGACACGCTTCTTTTCCTCCGCGGCACTGCTGTCGTTGAACCACTTCACCAGCGCGCGGTAGATCTGCAGTCCGACTTCGGTATTTGTCAACCCGAAGCGGGGCAGCACGACGTCATGCGCATCGACCAAGTCGCTCAGCTTCTGGTTCTGCTCCGGCTTCTTGAAAAAAACGCGAAGCACCTCCGAGATGACCTCGCTGGTGGACTCCTGTGTCGCGAACTCCGCGAAAGCGGGCTCTTTTGCAACATCTTTCACTGGGGTAAGCATTTTTGTTTCGCTCTACGTACTTCTTCTTGCACGAACTACTCACAGTCCGGTCTGCTAGAAGTACTTCTTGTTGTTCCTGGAGCTTCTTTGATGCCGTTGTTCGTCGTTCGCCTCTCGACTCCGGAGTCGTGGTTCCACCTAGATGGAAGTAGTAGCTCTTGCCCTCTTTCTACAAGCCCTGGCGCCCGAGAAAATTATAAACCAACCCTGCTGTAGAAGTTAGAAGACCTTGGAGGTGGTCCGGCTGCAGCGCCGAAACAAGATCAGGCGGGGCAGACTTCCTGTTGCAGCTGCTCCGATCAGAGGAATCTCTCCTGGCTTCGGCGGCTCTGCAGTAGCTCGCTCCACTAGCTAGATTCGCCACGACGCGCCGTTTTGAATTTCTCGAGGATATTGTGGCTTCGGGATTCATCATTTTGTTCCCTTCGAAGGTCATAATTTCGACTAAGGCTCTCTACGACCTCTCACCAGGTAGTAAATCGTTCTTGGTGGACCGACTCTTTGGTCTGTGTCCTATAGTACCCGCTAGAAGATGTTGAAGTCAAAGTTTTTCTTCAGAGTGTTTATTTTTGCCGATTTCACACGCGGCCAAAATCGACCGGAGGGCAAAAAAATGAATGAAAAGACGCAACCACTAGCCATGAAGATGTAATACACAACAAATTTGCAATCTTTTATGTTTTCTTTTCTCTTCAAGTTCCGGTCAGCGCCGTCGCGCTTTTTTTTCGCAGCTCACCTAACTTCTCGATGAAGAGATAACAACGCAAGCCAGTTTTTTCTCTCCTCACCAGGACGAAACTCCTCATACGAAACTGCTGGAGAAAGTACAAGAACACGCAAAAACCATTTTGCTAAACGACTCCGCTAACAATAAAAATATAAATCTCATCGTTGACGATGATGATGTTGGCAGTGTGCCCTTTGGCGGACTGCTGCGTGCATCGTTCTTTCGTGAAAAAATAAATACATGACGTTGCAAGTGGAACAGACCGGACGATATTTTCGCAATCTCCCAAGGAGAAAAGGCACACAGAAGTTGAGCCATAAGATTCTTTCCATTTCTTTTCAATTTTACGCTTCAGTGTACGAAAGGGAAACGGAAATGTCTTCAAATAGACATGGCATACATCGAGGGGGTGTTCATTT
This sequence comes from Amoebophrya sp. A120, assembly GCA_905178155.1. Taxonomy (NCBI): domain Eukaryota; class Dinophyceae; order Syndiniales; family Amoebophryaceae; genus Amoebophrya; species Amoebophrya sp. A120. Next base: position 111,836 of record CAJINV010000021.1, on the reverse strand, counting down.
TCATCATGTTGTCAGCGTCCGTGGCCAAGGAATTAGCTGGAATTTGTAGTTCCTTCATCAGAAACTACTTCGACCACAGTTCCGTTGTTGATGCCCGGTCAATCTAACAATTGAGAGCTCATCCAATGTTCATTTTCACTCCGCGACGCTGCGCCAGAGCCAGAAGTAGACCAACATGAGCTTGTTTCATCCGGAGACACAATAAAGAGGGGACCTTATCACGCTTGTCTTTCAGGTACTTGGAATAGTGTAGAATGACGTACTTGTAAGAGTACGTAAATATAGAAGGTAGCTTTCTAAGTTCATCTTGTGTGCGGTGAAAACCCATCGGAAAAGAAAAGTACCACATAAGAAGGCTTTCGCCTAAAGCTTTCTTGCAAAAATTCACCTAGGCCAGCACTTAAAAAAATTATTTGTGCCAGATCACAAACCCAATCTGTCGTTACTACCCTGCAAGAGGACCAGTTCCGGGCCCAGGATCCATTGTTAACACCTCCCTGATTGCATAAGTAATTCGGTGCATTTGCGGTAGTTTCCACAGTTGCAATTGCTGTGGTAGCATGCTAGGATTAAAATCTTCATGCGCGAGAACCGCATGAGCCGCACATTACTCCAATTCGGTTGCAGGAATAATTTTTATGCACTAGAACGAAATACATCGCGTGCAACGCAGCAGGGTTCAATTTTCTGTTCCACGAGTGTATAATTGTTGTTCGGTGAGCTCACTACATACAACACGTGAACGTGACACAATCAACGCAGGTGGCCATAATCTACGGTATAAATCACTGCACAACTACAAAGTAGAGAACTTCGTCCACATAGAGCAACTTCACACTTTTAATTTCACTGTCTATGGCTAATATGGAGGAATGCAGGCTGAGTTATGGTGTCACAATAACCCCCGATGGCCACTTTAATTATAAATTTTTGGCAAAACAAGTAGACATCTTCTGATATTTTCGAATAACTAGATACGGGAAAGTAATATGAAAGCGCCTCTCCCAAAATGGTTCGACTTCGATTAAGTAAGCACACCGCTGTGCAATCAGTACACTATTTGATATGGCGGATAAATCGCCTTTTGGTCGTCGTGGGTCTTCTTCTTCTAAAGATACAATTACAATACAATTCTCAAAACTAACAAATACTGGGTAAAAAAGACTCGAAAGAGTGTTGACAACTATCCTGTGTCATACATGTTTCGTAGGAAACTGACCAAAGAAAAGTGGCGCCGTTCCACATCAAAAGAGAATCTTTCGCAGGAGCGCTTGTAATTGTTGTTCTTCGGAATTATTTTGTAGTGGTGCAACATATACTATGGAAGAAGCTGTTTCGTGGACCTGCCGCAACATACTCGTCTCGTTCAAGTCACGAAAAAGAATTCTGCTCATGAACCTCGTCCAGCATAAGCTGGTCTCGCTCCGTCGCATCAGAGGACTCGGACCGGGTCCACCTACTTGCGCTGAGATTGATTTGTTCGTCGGGTCCACCTACTTGCAGGGGGAGACGACTAGAAGGCGTGGCTGTGGCCGCACTTTCATCTGTAGTTTCGCTTGAGACGATATGATGAACAGGGCTGCCTCTACTTCCATTTCCCATCGTCGCCCGCCGCGGCGGCGGCGTTTGTGACGAGGCCGCTCTAGGAGAGGTACTGCCACACGAACCGACCAGAACTGCGGGCCGCGAAGACCACGACGGCAATGTTGACTCCTCTACTCCTGGCGAAGAACTGGAGGCGCGTCGCTGTTGTATGAACACGTCGGGGGTTCTAGTTGTTGTACTTGGGGAAGCAATCTCCGGCGACCGCTGTCCTCCTGGAATTGTTCTCGGCGATGGGGTGCGGGGCGGCGTCCGTTGTGCCGTAGCACCTGGACGAACTGGTGGAGAAAACGACGCCGTCCTCGTCGTCCGCGGACTACTAAACTAATACGGTGGCGCGGGGACGGAGTGAAACTCCGAGGCGGCGTCCTACTGCTGCTGCTGTTCCTGCGGGCCGCGGGGAAGAAGGAGACATCCTGGCCGGTCGTTGTGGAGTATTAAAGCCGGGAGACCGAGACCGATTTCTACGCGCGGGTGATGGAGTTCTGCTAAGCATCTGGGGAGGTGGTCGCGGCGAAGACTGCTGCTGTCCCTGCTGCGGAGCTCCCGTTGGTGGTCCTCGACCACGTCCTGGCCGCACAGTAGCTCTTCCACGACCTGCAAGGCTTTCGCTTCTCCTCCCGCGACGCCGTCGCACACGTCTTTCTCCGACACTGTCCTGAAGCTCCGAGGAAGTAGACAAACTAGTACTAGTACCGCTGCCCTCGCCACCGGAAGAAGATGAAGAAGACGAGTCACCTGAAGAACCCAGCAACTCCCGTGCCCAATCCCGTACCGGTCGCTCAATGATTTCGATCGGGGGGAACTCTTCTTCATCTGTGGTACCCAGGTCACTTAGTACGTCAAGAACATGATCATCCGAGTCGCGTTCTGCAGGTTCTTCTAATAGTACAGACGGTGGAGGAAGAAGAAGGAGATCATCGGTACTATGGTCGTCGATATCCACCTCAACATCACTAGCCGCCAGAACCTCCGTTGTGGGCAAGGGAACAAGTTCAAGTCCGGGAGAGAAGGGAGGAGATTGAGATTCTAGTACTGGCTGTGCGCCGGTGAAAAGAACTTGTAGGAGTTCCGGTCGTCCTGTAGCAGAGTCTACTTCAGCTTCCATATTCATTCCTCCAGACGAGCCAGACGCGTCGTCGCTATCAGCTTCATCCCCCCCGACTGTGGTCGTCGTTGCGCTTTGATGTGGATGTTCTTGTTCTGTGTTCAACGAACTCATAGTATTGTTCCCTCGTAGTAGTTCTTGCACTTGATATCCTCCCGACCCAGAGACGCCAGTCCCCGAAGACGAACCCGATGATGCTGATCCTTGTAGTTGTCCCGCAGTCGAGATATTGGTACCAGCAAACAAGTCCCTCATTTGCGCCACAGGTGGAGATGCAGCCGATGCAGCAGATCTTGCACCAGTAGCACCAGCAGCCCCCCCGACGTGGTATTCTTCGAGCTCCATATTGAAGAAGGCAGCGTGCGCGGCGGCTGCCTGTGCTCCGAGACTTCTTTGGATGTGGCCGTGCACCTTGAGAATCCAAAACAATTGCCACCGGAGCGGCCCCTTGACGTCTGCGTGCAGTTGCACAACGCGACCACGAGTCTGGGAATTCAGGTTCCTGTCTTGTTTGATCATGATGACGTGTTTTTCGGTAAACCAGGACTTGTAGAACAGTTGTAGCGCATTTTTTTCCTGCAGCCGGTTCAGGAAGGAGAAAAACGATGGATGGATTTGCTTCATCTCAGCGGACTTCGCCGCTACCAGTACAGGTCCTTTGTTTCCCGTCGGAGGTTGTTGTTCTTGATGCAGCAGATGTTGTGGTAGAACAAGCAGACCACCCGGTTGCTGTTGTACTTGTACTAGTTGCTCTTGATGGGCAGAAGTAGTTCTACTTCCAATTGCAGTGCTACTAGCAGGAACCACGTCGACCGGGGGAGAATTATGCAAAGATGTTGACAGAAGGACCTCCGTCAGCACCTTGGACGCTCGCAGGAAGGGCACGAGTTTCTGGTGACACGCCATCTTGATGTTTCCGGCGCCCCCACACAGGCTTTCCAAGTGGTCCCACGCGAGAAGGGGAAAATTCGTTCGGCCTTGCACGTAAAACTTTCTGGTCTTAGAAGTTGTGCTGTGTTCTTTAGTTCTGCCAGCAGCTTCTTTTCCAGAGATGGTCTTCGAGGATGCTGAAGCACCACGAGGATAAACTCCGGCTGCTGCAGCACTCGTCATCTCTACAACTGCGTCGTCGACAACAACTTCCACCAGCTCGAATTGTTTTTTGTGCAGGCCGTTCAGAATCTCGAAAACCAAGTACCCCGACGCACCAAACGCGTGCATTTTCTCCTTCCCGAGAAACTCCGACAGCATCGCCCGCTGCAGTTGCTCACGGACGGTGTAGCTTTTGTCCATCCTCCAATCTTCTCGCCTGCCAACCCGTCCGAGCACCAAACTTTCCAGCAGCTCCTTCAGGAAGGGAGAAATTATCTCCGGCATGGAGATGGTGCCAACATCACTTGGTCTCATCAACAGTACCGCCTGCTCCGCCTCAAAATTCGCGACTTGAATCAGTCTGCGTGCCACCAATTGCCGCCCGACTAAGATCGCCGGATACCCGTCTGGATTCTTTCGCCCCGGAAACCTCCGCCGCTTGAAAGTGCGCTCGAGGTCAGGGGGGAAGGCGGCGCGCATCGTGAGAAGGAGCCAGTTGTGGTAATCTCGGTTGGTGACGGCAATCATCGGTGGAGGAGCTGCTCTTGATGTCCTTTGTGGTCTCATTCCTGCAGCGCGGCCGAGGACGGAGGACGAGGACATGCTGCCTTTAGATTTATTGCCAACAAGGTCTTTTACCTCAAACGCTCCGAGCATCGCAACCGCCTCTTCGAGCTCAAACAGCAGAGGATGCTTCAGGTAATGCTCTTCTACTTGGGTCGACGTCGTCATAGGCGCTTTTAGAATTTCTCCCGCCACTGCATCTTCCGCGGCATGAAAATCATCTTGTTCAACATCCCCGTGCAACGTCCGTCTCTGTGCGAGCTCTTCCCGCTGTAGCCGTTTCTTTTCGATTTCCCACTTCCGCATCAAGACTTGCGCACTCACCGCGTACCCGCCGACATCCAGCGCCAAATCGGCCTCGGAGAGCTGCTGCCCGTTGGCTGAGGAATAGGTATCCCGTCCCGATATACTGTAGTCCACGGGGAATTCTAAAATCGTGCGTTCCAAAAGGAGCGTCTTCGTCAGGTGGAATGGAGAAATGAGGCTCCGGTTACTACTTGCCGTTCCTTGTTTCGCTGTGATTTCATTTCCATCATGATGTCCACCGAGGTAACCTCGCTGTTGCAAGTGTTTTAACAACTTCAAGTTGTTGACATGAAACATCCTTGTTTCCACCTGTGAAACCGCATCCGCCGAAAACCAGTATTTGCTATTTCGCAGGTCGTCCTGCCGAGCAGTTGCGCCATTCCTCTTCTCCTCCGGGAGTTCGATCCTCAGCAGGGACAAAAGTTCCTGCACCGTCTCGAATTCCTTTTTGTCTTTCCGCAAGGAAATCACGTCCGACCGGTTCTCTGGGTCTGTGATCCAACGGTAGACAAACGCCGTTGCGATCACCGCCCCGTAAATCTGCAGCTGTTTGGCCAGCTTTTGAGACTCCTGCAGAGGATCGTACAACGACGGAGCTGTGCTAGCAGTACTAGAGGTTCTCGTTGTGGTGTCCTTGTGAAAATATTTAGATCGCCTGAAATTCTTTCCGGCGGCGCTCCGGGCCTCCAATATGGTCGACGTCTTCGGAGATGAACAAAGCGGGGCCAAATCGTGATCGTCCGCGTTATGCGGGGCACTTGTTGTGCCCACTCGGCGTCCGAGCTCGTCCGCGATAAAAAGCTCGTCCAAGCTCGTCGGGGGACCACAAGAACGACGACCCCCATGTGAAAGTAAAACATCAGCTGGCGCATGAGGCGCAGCACCGCTAGTCTCCTGTTCTTGCAAGGAAGTAGTCGCAGCACCAGGTGCTGAACTAGTACTACCTGTTGCTGGTTCGTTATCGCATCCTGCAGCTGCTCGTCGCGTTCTTGCTCCAACATATTCCAGATCGGCTAAATCATGCTCCTTCTGTAATCTTCGTTTCTCATCGGCTTCTGCTGTTTTCTGTTCGTCGTGAAATTCCGCAGCGATTTGCAGGAACTCAAGACTGGCTGTCTTCAAATGCTTAAACATCGAGTCGCGCACCCGGATAAAGTTCTTGCGGCTGCGTGGTTCTCTGCCGCGTTTATTTCGTTCTTCTTGCAGGTAGGCTGGGTTTATTTTACCAGTAGTGTCCTTAAACGATTTTTGGGGACGAGAGACCGCTCCTGGTTCGACATCAATCTTCTGGTCCAGCATCGTCTGAAACTCTCGATCGCCCTGCTCCTCGGAGTCAACAAACTTCCAGACCAAAGTGGTCAGCCTCTCCGCCTTCGCGAGGATCTCCTCGCCGATTTCCCGGAGCTCGGGGCGGAAGAACGTCTTGTTCAGTCCTGCCACTTTCTCCAGCTGCCTTCTCTCCTTAAAAAGTTTCTCGAAAGCCAGTTTCAGTGCGGGCAACTGCTGTCTCCGCAACTTCTCCTCCGTCGCTAACACCTCCTGCCAAGCCGCTTCCACACGTTTGTCCTCCAGCTTTCCGCATTCTTCAATCTGCTTGGAGGTGGTTCGAACGGCGCGGCAGTCGGACTTTGTCAAAAAGGCAAGGTTGTGCGCAAGTAGAGTTGTGTCGACTTTATTTGGATCTTCTTTGCTTGAAGATGATGTCTTCCTCGTCCAGGAGAGTTCTTCGATGTCAAAAGCATCTGCAACTGCAAGACCACCAGAGGTTGACAAAGGGGCATCGTGATCTCCATGACTGCGACAATCACGACCAGGAACATTCGCACCCGCCAACTTTGTCGCTGCGATTATAGATTGGTCCGCGATTTGGGCGGTTAGAACGAGGAGAGCACAAACTGTCGCGATCATCTTCCCGAAAAAAGTACGTCGACGTCCTCGTCCTCGAGATGTTGCCATTTTTCTAGAAGGCAGTTGTTGTTGTACTACACACTGGGACTGATGGAGGAAAGAAAGACGATATAGGAATCTTAACGTTTGTTATTGTTTTCTAGCTGTCGATCGTTCATAAAATCAGCAGTTTCAATGAATTGTAAAAAAAAGGAAGTCGAAATGGGTGCAGCAAAATCAAAACTAAACAAAACAATGGAATCACATACTTGATACAGTCGACTAAAAATGAAGCTTAGTGCTGCTTTCATAACAACTAGAACTGCAACTAACTCACTTAAGGAGGAGGAGGAAACCTCTATAGTAAGCTTCTATCTACTAAGCTACTTCTTTCTTAAGCTTAACTATAGGACTTATTTTTGGTGCCGACAAGCCGAGCGGATAGTAGATCTGTAAAAGTGGACAAATAGCCCTTCCGGGTGTGCATAACCTAGGACTTCAGTGCCACTCGTTGTCTTCCTTCTACCGCTCAAGGCCCGACACCGAGTCTGTACTGCGATCACCCCATTCGACCCAGCTGCTGCGTGCTCAGTGGCTCTCTGGACCTGTTAAGGGACTGGGCTCGGGGACTGGAGTTTTTTGGGTTTGTGGCGCTGGAGCGACAACAGGGTCGAGACCGAAGTCCGTAACCAGAGTGCCCAGACGCCACGCCTGTTCGACGAGAAGAAGTGAGCCACTGCGCGAAGACGTAGTAATGAGGGGCAACCGCAACAGAGTTACCTGTAGGCTGTAGCCCGCAGCGAGGGTTCGTCGATCCCCCCGCTGTTGTGGGGAACAAGTACAAGACGTTCTACCTGTACCTACAACTAACTCACTTAATAACAGCCTAGCTTTGCATGCGAATAGACGGGAAACATAGTTCTAAACGGAAACCGGTTTTGCTACACGAAGATGTTTCATCATATCATCGAGCTCTAGAGTATAATACGTTCATTTCTGAACGAAAAAGCATACAACTGGCACGTTGTTGCTTCTCGTTTATTTTTCAGCATCCCTGTATGTTGACAAAAACGAACAAATCAACTTTTATTGTCGTACCAACATAAATTTTCGGATCGCTTCCACTTCTGTCGCTTGCTCACGGTGAGGATCAGAATTTTATAGGCATAAGATGCCTTTTCATTCATTTTTCATTCTGAAAGTGATCTCGATCACTCTGCGCTTAATTTCGATCACGAAGATGAAGAAGAATCTGCTTGAATTCTATCCTCTGGGAAGCGAAGTGGATCTGGCGTCACAAGAACTCATAGATTACGTAATTATGTAAAGCAATTTTTTCCTTTTATTTCAACTTCATATCTATACCGAGCTACACACGTATGATCAGATTTCAACACAATGATTTGTCCGCAACTCCGCGGGCGCTCTCTGAAGATGTGGTGAAAAACTACTTAATTTCGTTTTCCTCGGCGCAGGATTTTATCTCTTCATTCCGTGCCTTCGTTTCTTTTTTCTGAATCAAGACCTGCGGTTTTATCCCTGAACAAGCTGCTCGTGCTTGGTGAAAAAGTAACAGCGGCTCGTTCATCTTGGTAAAAAATATCCTGCTGTCTGATGAAATAAGGCTCGACGCGCAACTCTTTGAAAATGCACTGCTGATCCGCCTGTGCACCTGCACCCAAAGGCAGTACTAGTTCTTGGGTGAGAGTTCAAATCAGCAATTGCATGAGGTTATGTAGGAACAAAACCTTTATGCGGAAATTCCTTTCTAAGCATAGGAGGGTGGCGCCAAAGAGGTTGAGAGGTATTGAGTAATGTTCCGGTCGTGTGGTTTTTCTTATTTCTTGGCCACGCTTTTCTATCGATAATTCGGAGTTGTAAAAAAGTGGCGTACATCCTCATGGTGAAGCTGCACCCGAAGCGGCTTTGCGCAGGTCGATCTTACACGTTGTGAAAATTTTTGTGTCGCTCTTCGTAGAAAAGTTTTCGATAAATGTTGAAAAATGGTCGCTCTAGAAAAGTTATGGCCCCACTTTCTGGGGTATGTCATTATTCATTTAGGCGTCTAAGTAGCAGTAGAACTTTTTCATCGTCATCTTCGGGAATCTGTTTCATAAAAACATAGCTCCCGCCAGAGTTTCTAAACATCTATATTGCACTTATGCTGTATATGCTGATTATCACGTCGGGCGCGCCGAAGAACGAAAAATGTGTACAAGTTGTGTATCTGTAAAACCTAACCCAAATTTTAAGTCGCTCAAGAATCGTCCCTCTATTTCAAAAGGATTTCTATGCTCTTTCTTGGAATCATGTGTAATCCTTACCTAACCGTCGCTTCAATCACTAGCATTTGATTCAGAATCCGTCCTTTAACCAAGGAAGCTCCCGGCGCACTGCACTTCGCTAGAACTACGAGCTATCGTCCCTTTCTTTACCTTCCCGATAAAAAACAACGAACAGAGATGAACAAGAATCTTGATCTTCGCTATTCTCTACAAGAAGTTCGCACACCGTCGCGAACTCTACAACAGAGATGAACAAGACTCTTGCTCTTCGCTATCCTCTACAAGAAGTTCGCACACCGTCGCGGTCGCGCCACGAAAGGAAAGGAAGTTCGTCCTGTGGTACTACTTCCCTTCGAAGAAGCCACATCACTTGTTGTAGTGTTGTTCCAAGGCGAAGTAGATGAAAACGTCAACCACGCAGGTCTTTTCGGCATACTGATGCCGAATCCAGCGATTGACTCCGGCACCGAAAAGCCGCTGCAAACCCGACCGGATCTAGTATCATTACCACCTTTATCACCGCCTGTCAGGTCGTGACACGAGAAGTCTAGTATCCCGCGCGGACCATTAGAATTAGTTGTGCTACTTCTACCGTCTACTCGGTGGTCACCAGCAGTTTCATTATTCCTTGCTGGCCCGCTATTCTTCGCTCTTTGACCACCATTTTTGCTAGAATTACGCGCATTTCTTTTTGCAGATGCTCCTCCTTTGACCTCCTCTCGTCCTACCTCACCTGCTGCGTCTAGTACTGTGTAAGGATTCTTATCTGTCTCCCCGCCGGCGTCACTACGCGCAGCTCCAACGGAAGATGAACAAGACGACCTTAAACTCGACCTGCTCAGACCTTCGACCCCCGCGGCGCCGGCTCTGCTCACACCCGCCGCGTCCCTTGTCGTCGTGATCTTCCCCTCCGCTGTCTTCGAGGATATCAAACCGCAGGATATTATGAGGAAAAATCACCCCTCCCCAAATCGAAAACGAAATTTGAATTTGTGTTGCTGTATTTGAGTACATGAATCGACTTGTATTGCTAGAAGGCTAAGAGACGCAGCTGTTCCCTCGTTTGGAAGAAATTTGTCATGCTGTTTCCCATTTCCAGTTGCTTCCTGTCATGCTGAAGACGCATGGCGTTCCTGCGCCAGCTAGCACTACAGTCTGCATCTCTTCCCTTCTAGCATGACACCGGGATTCGTGACCACAAAGCAGCATCACAAATTTCCGTTTTCTTGATATGGGGAGGGAGGATCTTTCACTTCGATACAGAAGGCCAGCATGCCGTAGAACAGAGGTTTCATACTCATTTCCATCGTCTGCAGCATCGAAGGATTGGTACTACTGCTGGTGTCCATAATTTGTTCATCCGATTGGTACTGCTGTTGAGCAGCTCCTGTGTCGCTGTTGTCTTGTACTTGTTCCCCACCGCCGTAACCGAACGCGCGCCCGAAAAACGAACCGCCGCCGGCACCAGCTCCTGAGGTACTGCTACTACTGCTGTTTCCGTAGTTCATCGATTGTGTTCCGAAAAACCCCCCGCCGCCAGAACTCTCGTGGGCGGCGTTTAGGCCCATGAAGCTCCGCTGGTCCACCGCAGCTTCGTACCTTTCCTCCGCCAAGGCAAGCTTCGAATTCGCGACGTCCAACTGCTTCGCCAGATCCAACAACTTGTCAATTTTCTCCGCGTCGGGTAAGGGGCCGGCCAGGTGTTCGAACTTGAAGTGCCCCACCGGGCCAAAAATGGGGTAGCCGCCCACGAACGCCGGCTCCATCTCCTTACCGTACACCGCCACGTGGCGGACCCCGAACTGGCCCCCGGAGACGTGCGGCACGGCCTGCCCGAGCGGCTCGAGAAAAGTGATTTTCAAGTGCGAAAATTTGTCGTGGATCGGGACCTTCAGGTTGAACCTGTAGTGTTTAGAGTTTGTTCGTTTTCATTTGTCAAAAATTTTTATGTCCATGGCTCACCTTATGCGTACTAGATCAGTGCACTTCTAGTTCTATCATATTAAGGCACACCAAGCGTGAAAATAACTTCAGAATGCAAAACAGCAACTGACCAACTTTTAACGAAAAAGTCAATAAGTACGCTGTGTTCAAGTCCGTCCCAAACACCTTCTGCCAGCTGTGTCCCCCGTCGGAGCTGCCACTGACCAGGAATTCCTTGGGTGGCTCGGTGAAATCCAACTGTAGGGATTCGATGTATTTCGTTTCCCCCGCGTCGACAACCAAGTACGGGTGGTTCCGGTGTATCAACCCGGCCTTCCCGGCCAGCGGGAGGTGCTCCCCGCCCGCCTGCGGCGCGACCCAGCTGTGGTGCACGTTGTCGTCGATGGCAAAGGAGGCGGGGTGCTCGGGAGTGTCGGGAATGTTGGAAGAGATATGGAGTTCTCAAATGTTACATTCTCAACTGTTACATGATTTGTCATGCAAAACTACCATTATCATCTACACGATCAAGCTGCTCTGCATGACAAATTCTGGAAGGGCCAAACAGGCTCACAATCTGTGCCAAATCTGTCATGCAAGACGCGCAATGCCCCCCCTTTCACTTTTCCCATTCTTGCATCACAAATCCATGTAACAGTTGAGAATGTAACGTTTGAGAATGCCATAAGAGATGTTCACCGGGTCGATTAACCGCGTGTCCACGAAACTGTCCACGACGCCGGGAAATTGAAGGTATTCCTTGCCGTGAACCGAGGTCATGGTACCTTTTGGAGTTCGTTGTTTTACAGGTCGTGTTTGGCGATTCATCATGCTTCTGTCGTATCTATACAGTTGCTTGTACTAGCGTGCTGCAGGCGGGCTGAAAACGACCCACTGTAGACATCCGATCGAATTCAAATTACGAGGTTGACTCACGGTGGTCACCGTCGCATTGCAAGAGCATGCAAACCAAACGTGCCTGTATTCAATTGAATTTGAAATGAACTTGATGCTGCATTATTCTAATATATACCATCGTCCCCTAATTTCCACAGTTCCGCGTTTCTGGCCCCCGTACTCAACAGCCCCTGCGTCGATTTCAGCAGTACTTTCCCGCTAGAGTCGACGTCGACCACGGCGGACTTGTCCGGCGTCCAAATGTGGCCCTCCGCGTCCCGGTGCCACAATTCCCGATTGTCCCCAAACGCCAGCGCGGAGCGCATGGGGAGAAGTTGCAGGGAAATCCCGTCCCGATCCCGAACCACGACATACGGCTCCTGTTGGTTCGTTCCCACCTGGTGCTGCGACGCCTTCCAGACGAACAACTCCTCTATGAAACGAAATCAAAAAGCGTTTTGCATTTTTTACGATTTTTGATTAATAGCTCCTGCTTGCGCTGTCGCAAGACAAATTATGTCGAACATGCTGCATCATGATGCGACGCAATACAAACTTCCCTCTTGTGTGGGTTTATTCCTCATGCACGCGGCTTCACACTCAATTTCGTGAACATAAGTATAAAAGCTTTTTGTTTTTTCTGTGATATCCTCACTCAGTTTAGCGGAATTATCCGCGGAACTACTGCTTCCGTAGTGGTGCGTTGCTGTGGAAGAGCTCGACCCGCCGGATTGCCAGTTATCTGGGGATATTTGAGTAGCAGCGACGGAGGTGGAGGGGACTTCGGACTCTATGCGGCTAGCCGAGATGCTCGTCGAGTTATGGGTCGTGTGGGCGTTGGTTCCGCCGACATTTTGGAGATCGTCGACGCGGACCTGAATATACGTTAGGTAAAACTGTCCCCACTACCCCGGTTTTCCCCAAATCAAAATTTTTTTTTTGAACTCATACAACAACACGGCCGCCGGCTGCACAACCCGCCCGGATGGTATCCGCCAGCGGACTTCCTTCAGGGATAGTCTCTGACTCTGTTATGCATGCAAAGAAGCTAGCGAGATGGCGGCGCACAAAAGTTAGCGCACTAGCTGACGACGCAGCAGGCCTTGTGGATGTGTGTACCCATTTCGGCCCCATCCGCGTGTGGGCTACTGCAACGCGGCCCCGCCACACAGCTCACGCTTACTTGGTCGCGGGCACGGTGCTGGTAAAGCATGCGCTGCGCTGCTACCTCGGACGGGGCGCCGCGCCTCTCTTAGCGATCTAAAGCCCCACCTGCTGTGCCGCGTGTTGTACTGTGGGCGGCGGCCTTGAGTCGTCAGCCGAGCTGCTTGACCTCGGTCCCGCGCGGCGCATTCCCGTGGCGGCCCTGTCGTTACTTGCGAAGGTAGGGCGCCACGCTGTCGCGCATGGGCAATATTTGCCCAGGAAAACAAAGAAGAAGCGCGGCGCCGAACTATGCCCACCCGCCTCGATTTGCGTTCCGTAGCCAGTTGGTGGCCGCGCTAGAGCTCACGGAAGCTGGTGGCCCGATAGGACTTCTATAAGGGGCGCGAGCATCCTCGGGCGGCCGCCCCCTAGCCGCGGGCAGAGAGGGGCAAGGGCTTGCGTCTGTCCCAACAACAAAACCCGGCCGGGAGGCTGGCGCCGAATGCATAGAGCAGGTTGGAGCCTTTTCAGACTGATCTTTTTGCGCCCCATGCTGATGGCCCACCCCCCTTGCGTAATACAGCAACCGGAAGCAGCCCCCCTGTGTGCTTCGCAATTTCGCCAAACTGCTAAGCCCCCCCCGGCAATGTGCCCACATGCTTGCCAAGCAACAGGCCGGCGCCACCTTTTTGGGCGCGGGCCTCGCAAGATGCAGCGGCCCGGAAACCCACGGCGCGCTTCGAACCGAAAAACCCCGAGCGCCTTGGGCCGCGCCATCCTGCCGGGGGCTCGCCCCTTGGCCCGTACGGGCGCGCAGGCCAAGGGGCCACGCAAAAAGACGCACCCGCGCCGCCCGCTCGCGTGCGGCCGCATGGGAAATGCGAAACGGCCGGCACAGAAGTGGGAGCGCCCACACGGACCGGCACATGAAGCGGCGGCAAAGCGTTTGAGGAGGGCCGCGCGCGCCCGTCTGCGGTCTCGGTTTGGCCCCGTTCCCTGGCCCAGGTGGCCCCCGGGCTTTGAAGGCCGCGCCCAACTTCTGGGGACCCGGCGTCGCCGTTTCCCTGGAGGTCGTGCATGCGTACTTTTTCGAGGGGCTTTTGGTGCTCGTTTTTGTGGCCGAAAGTGTGTAGATAGCCGCTTAGGGCCGAAATCCCCAGCATGCGTTTTTTTTCTCGCCAACGTGTCCGAGCATGCACTCAGGGAAACGTTGCCGGCAAGCCCCAAGACGGAGAGGACAGGTCCGCGGCAAGGGGCTTCGCGATCAGCCTTGGGTGGCCGGGAGGCGGGTCGGGCCAGGGCGCCATGCCCAGTGCACTATTTCGCGGGGCCCGACCTGCTTGCGCCTCAAAAAGGCGGGTCGTGTGGGCGTTGGTTCCGCCGACATTTTGGAGATCGTCGACGCGGACCTGAATAAATGCCGTTGATGTGGGGGGTTTTACAAAAGATAACGATTTTCCGCATTTATGATCTATAATGTTTGTCGCAATTTTCAGGGGCGAGCTTCCAGCACAATTTTTTCACCATCCACAAACAACTATGCACAACGACATACAACATGATGTCGCTACAAGTGCAGCATCCGAATCAATGAGAGTTGTACAGCATCAATCTCACCTTCAATGCCTCCTGCCAGGCCTGGTCTGCGGCTTGAGGCTTCTCAAGAATTTCTCGCATCTTGTCCAGCTGATGCAAATCCTTGGATGCAATCGCGACTTTCTGCCCGAGCACCTCGTTCAGCGTGTGCCTGTGTAGTACGGGTGAATGGTGACGGAACAAATGGCTCGTGATCTTCTACTCTTTTATGTTAGTCTACAAAACCAGGCCGAAACTCATGCAACAAAAAAAAATTTTAAAGTATATGCATGATCTCGCTAAATTGCATTATCTCACCTCAACACGTTCTGTTCCTGCTCTGGTGGCAGGTTCAAACTCGGCTGCAGCTGCAACGGGTCGACCGGCGCTTCGTTATCAAATGCGAAAGTGTCTGGGTCTGGAAGATTTCTAGATTTGTCATGCATATTTTCCATGACCCATGACGTCTGTGATGCATACCGTAGCATCACAGATTTTTAGAGCGCTTTGCGATACCTCTACAGCATGAGAAATGCCCTCTCCGTGTAGCACAAACTGGAGTCCTCTTGTTGCTGGTCATGCAATACAATTTTTTTCAGAATCCAGAGACAGCATCACAAGTTTAGAATGCTCCAGACCCAAACGTATTTGCATTTGATATTCGTCCCCGAGCGGCAACTTTGGGAGCCATTTCTTCGCGGCAAGGGAGTAAACCCCATCCAATATCCTATTTAAAAACGTCCACACCCCAGAGTTGTAATGCAAATCTGCATGCTTAGAATGTTTCTCATGCGGAGACACATGAGAGGCGTTTTCTAGTGGCGCTTTGAGATTTGTCATGCTCGCAGCAGCATGACAGACTGGACCTGTGACGCTGCTGAACTAGCTTAATAACAGGATCGCACTACGAGGCCAAACTTGTCATGCGCAACAGCCAAAGCTTGTTGATTTGTCTAGCAGATTTCCCATCTTGACTATGGGGTGGGGACGTTTTTGCACAGGATATCCAACGCTGCCTTCTCGTTCGCGTGTTCGGAATGCTGCGCCAGCACGGAGAGCGCGGATCCGAGGTGCTTTTCCGTGTCCACATGAGAGGGCAAGCCGTAGTGGCTATCCACCAGCTTGGAAAGAAATTCCTGTTCGTCCGCGTGGGCTGGAGCGTGCGTCCAGGTGGAAAAAAAACTGTCCAGGTGGTCCAGAAGCATCTTTTTTTGAGTAATCCTCTTGTTCTCTTTCGTCCCTGTTCGAAGGTCGCATATGAATCTTCACGTTGTAGTTGTTGAAAAAAAAAACTCGTAAAGTGATGACAGTTGGCGCTGCAACCAACCTCTTGTGAAAAATTCTTCTTCTGCGAAATGAAATCAGTGTCGTTGATGTGAATTTGTCAGAAATTTTCCGAAATAAAAATCACCTCGAATAATTATTAAGTATCGCTAGAAGAAAATGTTGAAAATGATGTAGCATTAGATACATCCATAGCGGCGCCGCCAAAATGAAAAAACACTTGCGACTGTTGCGTATTTTTGCAATTTCACACTCCTGGTGCCCATGGCTATCGAAATAACGGTTTGGATGTTGCTACTACGATAGCTCGGTTTTGGAATTGTATCACCAAGTCCTCTGGCTGTTGTTTTCGATCTTTCAGTTCTTCATCTCAGGCACAGATACATACAACTTCTTACATCCTATCTAAGCATAGATCTTCCTGCCATCCTCAAGAAAGCAGCACTGCCTTCTCTTTCATCAGTCACCTCTCGAGGCACAATCTAATGCCCCATGGCCAAGCTTGTTTGCTCCTGACTCACGCTTGCGTAGCCCTCTCCGCTTTCTCAAGTTCATCCTCCATCACCCTCGGCCGTGACGCAATAAAAAGAAGTAACTTTTTTAAGACAGCAACAGTCCCGGAGAATTTCCATATCTTTTCCACCCTCCCCCGTCTCGTTCCTCAGCGACAAAGCTGCACCCGTGCAGCTGCCCCGCGGTGGGTCTGGTACTCACAACTGAAATAAAAGAACAGCTCGCCATAGCACTCGAGATGAACGCCATGATTAGGAGCACTTCTTTGGTCCTACTCCTGAGGCTTGCGCAGTAGAGGAGCGCATCCGTCCGCCGGAAAAGCTCTTGCTGAGTGCAAACAACAGGAGAAAGGTACTTTATATAAAGCTGTGTAGTTACAGCAAAGTCAATATCGGGATCCAGTTCAGTAGCGGTTCTTGGCAATTCTCAATCCAGTTGTGCAAAAATGCTCGAAAAACCTAACCTGATCCTTCTGAGCTCGAGGTCCTTTGCTCAGCTCATCAACTACATTGTATATCGGTCTTCGTCTTCGAGTTAACCGCTATTATGATTGAATTTGAAAATCATCTCCGGTATTGTAGTCGAGACTAGCTTCCGGTGCCGTCATTTCGTGGAAAATTCAGGGACTAGTACGCGGTAGCTCGTCCTGCGCTATAATTGCTAGTTGCAGCATTCTGAAAATGTTGCTATCATTATTCCCTGCTCTACGACAGCTTCGCACATTGGCATTCTTGATCCGTCCTCTACAATTCTGCAAATCAATAAATTGTCGATCCAAGCAAAAAGTAAAAGTGAAGAAGTAGCTATTCTTGTATGACTGCGTAATCGAGAAGTAAATCCAGTTAACCATGCGCCATTTTAGTAGTCCTAAAGTCTGGTACATTTTGTTTTAGTAGAGAACCTATGTATACCGGAACATTTTTTCCATACCACAACGGACGTTGCGCCGTTGGTGCTACAACTTCCAGGTCGTGGATGAAAATTTTCAACAGTGCTTGTACTTGCAAAAAGTGGAAGATTTTGTTGAAGCGTTCGAGTTGTGAAGATGCCAGCTCTGGTGCTGCTCGACCGAGCAGGATTCATTTATATCATGCTTTTCCACCCCGACGACCCCCTGCATGACGACTTCCGAGCTGCAGTAGTACTACTTGCAGCTGCTTTTGAAGATGTTCGCAGATTTCTTACAAGTCCTCGTCCTCATCGTCATCCGTTGTGATGTCCGGAATCTTCGAGTTGATTATCCAAACAAAACGAAAAAGGCTGATAATTTGCGTCAAATAATTCAAATTTGCTGTCATTGATTGCACTACAGCATGCGGCGACGCTGGTCGTCCTGGTGGAAGACTAGACACGTACTCATATATAACTTGCTATTTAAATGCATCTATGCAAAATACGTACGATCATGCTTCTTGACAACATCTAAATGTGACACAAACAACCTTTTCGTCCAGCTGACATGTCCCTTCATACCCGGCGGCGTAGCAGACCCCTTGCTCCCCATCATGCGCCCCTGATAGTTTGTCATGCAAATTTTCTTAATAGCGGCAATGCATCAACACAAAAACGACTGCGATAGGTTGATCGGCTACCCGCATCACAAATTTTCATACCGTATCCTCGTCATCGCCATCCAAGTCGTCATCATCTTCATCCTCGTCCATTGCGGCCTGATCGTTTTGCTATCATCCAGAAAATTATTTCTCATGCTAAATAACAGAAATGCGTACTGCTTAGAAGACTGCGCAACTCAAGCCCGGGGGGGTGCGGGGTCCGAGGGTTGCACTAAGCTCTGCCCGGAACACCCGAACATGCCCCGCGACCGGCACAGGACCAGCAACAAGGCTATTATCGTCGATCTCAGTTTGTCGATCACAACGTAGCCTCGAAGCCGTCCATTCGCCTGGCGCCCCAAGCCCAAACCAACCTCCGAGGAAAGGCCTCGACACAAGAGGAACCGCTGATGAGCTTAGGGCACGACGAGCTGGGAGCGCCTGATTCTGGGCAGTTTGTGATGCGATGTACTGTCATCTGACATTTCGGTTAAGATAGCTGACTTGCAAATTGTGCACGTTGTTCTTGGTTGTGTAGTTTCGCATGGCAAGCAACAGGACGCATTTGATGTTCCGTTTAGTCAATGACAACTTTCCGTTCTGATAGCTTTTCCCGCTCGGCTTTTCTGTCCAAAATCCCTTTCTCGATGTCTGCAACCGATGACAACAAGTTCGCACACTCTTCGCCGCTGCACATTTGCTGCCTGATATTATATTTATTTTCTTCATCTTTTACGAAGAAGTTCCGCATCGAACGTCCTTCATGATTCTGCCAATCGTGTAAGTTTCTGTTTCGTTCCGTGCAGAAAATAAAGCATCAGCATTACAAACTCCGCATAATAATTTTTACGGTGTGTTCCCATCGTCGTCTTCCTCCGTGCTAAGGGGCTCCGCGCCATAAGCTTTTAACGCTGCCAGTGCAAAGCTGTTCTTGTACCTGAAGATTTTTGATATTGATAAGTACATGGATCCCAAATTCGAGGACTACACGAAGCTAGGAATTTGCTTTGCCTTGCAAGAAAAATAGATGACCTTCGCGTCATAGATAGCACCAACGCACTCTGTGATGCATGCAGCACACCAACCGGAATAATAAATGTTGTTCTTGACGAAAGGTTTATCTATTTCGATACTCCCATGCCCACCAAAGCCCGCCACGCTTGTCCGCACTGCGCGCCAGTGCTTATCGCAAGGAAACATCCCCCCTCCCCATATTGAAGAGGTAGGTTTTCGAAAATTTGTGTTGCTGATTTGAGGTCACAAATCACGTGTGTGTTGCAAGAAGACAAGGGCAGCAGCTTCCGTCCCATTATGGAGCCGGTTTGTCATGCTGTTGAGCCAACATCGCGGACGCTTTTCATGCTAAGCGCCTAAGTCACAGCCTCTCTATTCAGGCTTGATATGGGTCTGCAGTCCTCTCCAGCAAGACAAATGCGATTTGTGTACTCAAATACTGCATCACAAATTTCGTTTTCGATATGGGGAGGGGGGATTTTTCCTTTCAATAGTGCTAGGTCCGGGTTCTGGTACAGAAACGCCTCCATTTGCTCGTCCGTACGGTCCTCATTCTTGCTGCTATCAAGTGTAAAAATGTCTGGGTCTGGAAGGATGCAAGGTTTGTCATGCACATTTTGCATGATTCCTGACGTCTGTGATGCATGCCCCAGCATCACTGATTTTGCGAGGGCTTCCTGATGCCTATACCGCATGAGAAATGCCCTCTCGCCATGGCAAAAACTGGACCTCTTTTGCACTTCATGCAATACAGATTTTTGTAGCATGCAAATGCAGCATCACAAGTTACATCCTTCCAGACCCAGACATATTTGCAATGCATAGCTGCACAACGCCCACAATTCCGTCGTCAAAGGCGTATCCTCGAAAACCGGGGCCGCAGCAGAAAGCACCGCGAGGGAGCTGGTGGTGGCAAGAGCGAGTTTGCTAGTCACGGAGAACATTTTCTTTCGGGTTTTGTCGTGTTCTTCCCGATATCAAATGTAAAAATGTCTGGGTCTGGAACATTCTAAACCTGTAATGCTGTTTCTGGATTCTAAAAAAATTTGTATTGCATGACCAGCAAAAGGACTCCAGTTTGTGCTACGCGGAGAGGGCATTTGTCATGCAGTAGAGGCATCACAAGGTCCTCTAAAAATCTGTGATGCTAGGGCATGCATCACAGACATCATGGGTCATTCAAAATATGCATGACAAACCTGGCAATCTTCCAGACCCAGACATTTTTAGATTTGATACCCGAGGATGACGAGAGGAATTGCTGTTAATGTCTGGTGCGTCTACTGTGAATACTATCTCAAAATGTTGCTGGCAGAGGCCGAGCAGGAAGCGAGACTTGTTCTACAAGGTTCGAGCTTGTTGTTTCAGGCTACCGCTACAGCAATACGATAATGCTACAGGATGAGAAGAATTAGACGCTGGGACCACGCAAGCAGGGCGCTATAATTTGCTTGGAAAGCAAAAGAAGAAAAGCCTTCTTGTCGTATGTCCGATTCAGATCAAAAATCCAGACAGTAAAACTCAAAAGAACTGGCCACTAATCATACACGGTCGCAAGGGAGTCTGCTGTTGCTTCTGTGGCAAAGACAAAAACAACTTCACTACTTGAATATATTGCTTGAGAAAACTGAATCTGTCTCAACATCACAGAAGGAGCTGGAAAGCCACAGATTCAGGTCGACAAAGAGAATGACGCGAGCGCTTCTGAAGGTGAGCAATAGTAAGCCTCCGACCTCCCGTTGGGTGGTCAAGCAACTACTTCTTTCTTCGAGCAAAATCAAAAATCAAAACGCGCGCTCGCGCAAGAATACGTACATAAAAGAGGAACTCACAGGATCGTTTTCTTCAACATGGAAATGAAATGACATACGCGTTGCCTTTATTGCGATCGCACCTATCAACGTCAACGCATGTTTCTATTTCCACTAAAGGCAACGGCATTATATATGATTATGAAACGGTGAAATCAAAAAGCCGTTGCAAAAAGGCAAAGGGAGAGACCCTCTCGGGGTCGAATAGAGCGTGCTCCTACGCAACAAACATTTGTGCAGAACACCAAACTGCTTCCTCTCCGCAGCACGTATTCCCAGGTGTGTGGCCTTCACCCTCGAAAGAGCACCGCACGAGGGAAATTCGTTTATACCTTCTACATCATCATGACACGCAGCAAGCAAGGTCCTGCCGCTGAAATTTCAACATGGTACAGATAATTGGAGTTAGAAATCGTAGTCCGAGATGTAAGTCAGTCTGCTCATATCAATTTTTTAGTACTGTTTTCAGATCCTCGTCTTCTACACACAAAAGTAGCACTTTTTAACCAAATTGTTTAAGTATCCTCGGAAAAGACATGCTTGGCTACCTATCAACAGAGTCTGCACAGCAAGCACACTATAACCGGCACAACAAAATGTCGTGAACCATTCTCACGGTACTAGATGTCGAGTGTCATCGTCGTGTGTCACTTGGCTAGTAGATTTCTTGTGATTTATAGTTCGTAATTGTATCATGATGTAAATAGCGAGGTGGTTTTCATAAGATTCATTCATGATTATACCAATACGTCAAAAGAAACAGAAACATTCGTCAACTGGCTTACAGTGGTGGTCAGAGGCGACGGTATTCAGAATGCTGCCCGTCTGGAGGTGAAATTTCTGTAGTGGTCATATCGTCTCAGACCCTGCTGTAGTTGTAATATCAATCTCGGTCTAAAAGAAACTTCTGTTGCATTTTTCACTCAGAATTGCAATTGTACAGGAGGCTTGAATTTTTACGAGCGGCTACTGCGCCCCTCCTTGCGGCGGGGACATCGACATGCTAAAGGGGTGGTCTTTAATTTTTAGTCTACCAGTAGTGCTGTTGGAAAAAATGCTGGCAGCTCTTCGATAGCACGACCGGCGAACGCGACATCGTCATCGATATTTGACAAGTACAATTCATCGTCGCCCTCCTCGTTGTACTTCGCACAGAGAACCCGTTTTCATATTCGATTTCTTTGTACGTAGCTTTATTTATTTTACGGATCCATATATGCTCGTCCAGCTTCTATATTTCTGATGCCATGATTCTTATTTTGGCAACTTAAAGGAAGCGATGCCATTCTTTCCGGCTTTTCACCTGGCACCGCCTCTCGAGAGGGTCAACATGAACATCTTGTTTCCGCGAGGAGAACAAGAAGACAGAGTAGATTTTTTTCCGCTCTACTTGATTTTTTCTTCAAAACAAAGAACAACAAGCGAAGATCCCTTTTTATGCCGTGCTATCCGCCGGCACTTCGACCGCGACCTCGGTGAGCTCCGTCCCCGGTCCGCCGGTACCGTTCTCCGCGACCATCACGGGCGGCTTGGTCACCTCCTGCTCCTTGGGCGGTCCGTTGTCCTTTGACGTCTTCTTGTCCTTGCTTCCGCCCTTGCTCCCGAGCAGCTCCTTGCTGCCGCCCTTGGAGAGGGAGACCGGAAGCGGCTCCTTGGCGGCGATCAGCCTCTGGCGCTCCGCCTCCTCGGCCTCCTGCTGCTCCTTCAGTTGCCGGGCGAACTCCCGGATTTGGCCCTTCACGACAAATTTGTACAGCTCACACAGCAGGACACCTGAAAACGAATGGTATTTGTGTATTTCATTTTCTTTCGAAAGATTGCATTTTTTTTTCTGGCGTTGTTATATTTGAGAATTTACTGGTGCTACTTTTCCACCTAAATGCCCACGGCGACCACAGAATAGTGGGTACAACTGAGAAATCAAGAGGGCGACTATTTGATGTATGCGGACGAAAAACAACCACGTGAACGCGTATAAGAATACAGGCCGCAGCAGATCCGAAGGCGAACGCGTACCCAACGCCTGTCTCCCCTTCCATATCTTCTTGATATCCCGTGCAAAACGTACTTACTACCCACCCCAGAGTCATCAAGCTGGGTATTCTGTCATCTTCCGACGCATGACAAAAATCTTGGGCAATTAATATTGCCATGGCTATGACTAGCTGGCCAATGGAGCGGCATCTTCACTGTAAGCCTAATGGAGCATCAACTACCTTATGCTTATCCTGCTTGGAGCATCATGACACATACCAAAGTAAGTACGAATGCAAAGTGGCCGCTGTGGGTCTTTGCATGGCAAGCTTGCTGAGCCTCAGCATGCAAACCTGCATGAGACGAAGCATCATGGGGTGGCGACGCTTTAACACGGGATAAGTAAGTCGACATCCTCACGCCCTCGAGCTCGAAAATGGCGTCCGAGAGTCCGGGATATCAAATGTAAAAGTGTCTGGGTCTGGAAGAATGCAACTTGTCATGCTAAATCTCGAGCATGCAAAAATCTGTGTTGCGTGATTACCAAAAGTCGTCCAGTTTTGACCAAGTCGGGAGGGATTTTCTCATGCAGGATAGGCATGAGAGAGATTGCACAGAATCTGTCATGCTAGGTCCTGCATTCCAGGCTTCCTGGGTCATGGAAAAGCTGCATGACAAATCGCGCACTCTTCCAGACCCAGACATTTTTGCGGTTGATACGGGAATGAAAATGACGAAGTAGAGTTATCCCTTGCAAAAATTCCTTTCTCGCACTAGCAAACGGAATCTGTAACTTATGCAGATAGTACAACCGGAGAGAGTGAAAACTACGCATTGATTTATTATTCCCATGCAAAATTATTGCGATTCAAAGTCAAAGCCACCCGAGTACGACTAAAAACTTTGCGCAGGATAAGAGCGCAATCTGTGCGATTGCGATGGCCTTCTGCATTGCCGTGTTCTTGAACATCTCCACAAAAAAGGGCTCGTCGAACGACCTGCTTGTGTAGGCGCGGACGTTTTCTGCGTACACCACGGCGACAAAGGTTGCGGTACGGGAGTATGGATGGAAAATGCAGCTACAACACGCTTATCGGTCCGCACCGATGTCTCAACTCATACATCGAAAAAAAGACCCCATGGGAACATAGAAAACAAGAAAACGCGCGTGGTGCCATGAAGACTACACAACCACCATTCGCCCGTGCAAAGGAAGGAGGACATGCAGTTCCACCCAACATCAACATCTAAGTACAACATCGGAGCGGGCGTCAAAGGTGCCATAAATCTTGATGTTCCACCATACCGCCAGACGCAACCGCATCTTTGTGCTCATCTTCCGTGAATCATCGTTGCACGTGTCTTCGCTGTCTCCTGCCATCCGGCATGCGCAGTACCTTTTTTTCATTGATTGTTGATCTTGATTTTTATTGCGCGTGTTCTTTCGTCGCTGTACTACAACCGGAAGGTGTTGTATTCCTTCTATCTCGTGGCGTATTCTTGTAACTGTGGACACAAATGAAAGAGGTCATTTCCCGCTCGTGATCAAACTGTGAAGAAAGTTTCCACGCGGTAGACGTAGATTTATCAAAGACATGTTGACACGACAAAAGAAAGTTGTACTTCGTTTTTTCGTCGGAAACTCACTACAGAACTCAACGCATGCAGTGAAGTCAAACAATATCTTTTTGCCATTTTTGAGTAAGTGGACGTACCAGCTCGGAGGATCCAGGTTTGCATGCGACATGCCCTGACTGCCTATGATGTGCATAAATCTCCCCCACGACGACCACCAGAGTTGTCAAGAACGTGGACGTGCAGATTTGCAATATAATCATACGGCAACAGTTGTAATGCGCATCCGCAATACAGGCACTTCCAGTCGTGTTTTGGCATTTTCAACGCTGCAAACAGGATGAGGAAATGGCGGTGTGATGCGGCTGTCCTTGCTAACCGGAACTACAAAACAGTGAGTCATGCATGTCAACTTGACTATATGGGGTCCTCGTGGGTACGTTCTTATACAGCAGGATAATGCAGTTGCTGTTAGCTTTGTCGAACGCATCCTCGTGGTCGATGGCGTCTTTGATCTCGTCTTTCGGGATGGTACCCACGTAGTACTCCAAGCAGAGCAGGTAGCAGATGGCGATGACGATGGAGAGAATCAAACCGTTGATGACGATGGACATCCACATCCACCGCAAGACAATGGGCTGCTTCTTGGGCCTCGGGCGGTCCCGCATGATGGTAGCGGACCCGGGCTCCATCCCCAGCGCGACCGCGGGCGGCAGGTCGGTGACCAGGATGAGGAAGAGAATCTGCAGGGGCTGCCGCATGATCGGGATTTTCGCCACGACGCAGAAAAAGATCTGCATCACCTCCCCGATGTGCACCGACATGATAAACGCGACGAACTTCTGGATGCCCGCGTAGATCACGCGGCCCATCTCGACCGCGCCCACGATGGAAACGAAGTTGTCGTCCACCAGAATCATGGAACTGGCGCCCTTGGCGACGTCCGTACCCTGGATGCCCATTGCGATCCCGATGTCGGCCTTGTTAAGCGCCGGGGCGTCGTTGACGCCGTCCCCTTATCAAATGCAAAAGTGTCTGGGCCTGGAAGAGCCAAACTTGTGATGCTGCATTTAGATGCTAAAAAAGCCTGTATTGCATGACCAGCAAGAGGATTCAAATTTGGCTACGCGGAGAGGGCATTTGTCATGCTGGATGCGCATAGATAAGCGCTCAAAAAATCTAATCTGTGATGCTATGGCATACATGACAGACATCATGGATCATGGAAAATGTGCATGACAAAGTTGTGCTCTTCCAGCCCTGACATTGTTGCATTTGATACCCCTGTCATCGCGCACACCAGGCCCTGGCGCTGCAGGGACCCGACGATCTCCAGTTTGTCCTCCGGTTTGGCGCGGGCGAACACCTTCACCTTACTTGTCCCGAGAAAAAACTGCTTCACTGTGAACTTGTGATGCAAAAAATGTAGACAATAGACACCCAAAATAGCTCGTAGAACCCTGTCAACTTCCACCAAGTGAAACATCACTGGTGAGGTGAGCCCAGGGCCCCTGGAGGTGAGAAACGAGGGTGGCACCTATAGTCGACCATACCAACTGGTCAACCAGGAAATGAGGAAGTGGGTAAGGAACACAAATGTCCCGGGATAACAAAAACTGAATATCCCGCACAACCTCTGCCAACCACTGCCCTCGAATTCACAAATGAAAAGGCTGAAAGCCAATTCAACTCCGGCTACTCTTCCCGAAGCAAGCTCAACCACCTCCCACCAAGAGCGAGCAACGGGGCAATGCCCTGAGGGACCGTTGAGAATCTCCCCAACGCAAACGTCATATAGCTTCAGCTCTAAGAGGCTGGCTGACGAATGAAAACGCACACCTCCGGCTGCAGCGGCACAGACCAGAGGGGCAGGGGCATAGGAAGAATCGAACCGCACAACCAACTCGACCCAGGTAACCCAGAGAACCAAGGCCCTGGAACTCTGGGGACCAAGCACAACAGGAGGAGCAAAGCAAGGAAGGAGGAAAACCACCAGTCAAGAAGCACAACGGGCAGCAAGGTGAAGATCCGCAGCAGTCCGAAGACCACCCGATCTCAGGGCAACACACCTTGAAGCGCGAGGCCGCGAGACCTGCCGAACGCCTTGAAGGAAACCCCAGGGTCCAAGCGAACGACGATGGCAAACCACCAACCCGACCTACTACCCGAGTGTGCCGGGGACGTGGAATCAGACAGGGCAGGATCATCACGCAACGGGAGTCACCCACCAAATCCTATCCACGACCTCACTGAGATGGAGGCGAGAACGGTCTTGCTGGAGGGGAAACTGGCGAAGTATGTTGACCACACCACCGAACACTCACACCCGCTAGTCCGGAAACCGCCTCCCTGCAACAGATCGCAGCCGCACGACGACGAGCACCCGCGAAGGTCTGGAGCGCAGGCATATAAGTACCGACCACATAGCGGGCATCTTTATATCAAGGCTGACCTCTCGCATTTGGGAGGCCGCGCCGCACACATTTGGGGGCGATCGGACCAGGGCTCATTTGGCCCTGCCTCAGCCTTGATATAAAGGAATAGCATAGCGAAAGATTCCAGCCGTCTGCGACGTGGAGTTGATGGCCACGACCGGCGAATCCCCTTGGACATCCTGCGGCCGGCACTTGTCGCACACTGTAGATCACTGCAACCACAACAGATCTCGAGGAACCACCGCGCCGTAGGCAGGAGAAGCTGTGTCCAGGCCCGATTTGATCACACCGACAAGCCGCTGCAACACGAAGCACCCACTGCAGGCAAAGGCGTCACAAACGTAAAACGAGGCCGGAGCCAGCGCAGACGGTCCGAGTACGATGATGAGCCTGAGATCAGTATTTGAGTATTGGGCACTTAGAATGAGAGGAGATCGCAAAATATGTTGCGGACACCGCTATCCACAACCAGAACAGCGAGAAGCGAAGCAAGCAGGTTCAGAGACATGCAAATGAAAATACGAATTTTTAAAATTTAATTTTAATGCATGAAAAACAGGAAGCAAAGAAGGAAAATATGGTAAGAGTCCCTGATCTCCCAAGCAACAGGGCGCTCCGCTAGTGTGCGCGGCATCCTCGTGGACCGGAGATGGAAACGCGCCGGCAATCCGCGACGAGTGCTCCGACCCCAACGCAACGCGCCAGTTTGCGGATTGTATCTGCCGATCGAAAGGCTAGAGCGCATCGCCACTGATGCGGAGCTGTCCCCGTTGCTTCGTTACGCTACGTGTGACCGAGGAGAGAAAACGCGTCGCGTAGCTTGAACGGCATTTCCAAGCGAAGGAAGCGCGTGTTGATTTTACAGGTCACTCCAAGAGGAGGAGCTCGCGCAGAGCCGACCCGTACTCCGAGATGAAGAAGTCGCGCAAGTTACTCTGAGAGGAGAAGCTCGTGCTAGGTAAGCCCGCATTTACTCCGAGAGGAAAAGCTCGCGCACGTTACTCCGAGAAGGAGAAGGCTCTCGCAAGTCAAAATGCTCGCCGCCGCTGGTGACAGAAGAAGAACCGGGCGAAACACCCGCCGGCACCACCGAAGCATTTTGCGCACGTGCGCGCTTCAGGTGGAGGGCAGATGAGTCCTCATTTTTGTTTTGTTTTGATTTACTAGGAAGTTTCTACGAATGGGACGAAAGGTTCATCAGCCGCACCTGAAGCCTGTTACAGAGTGCCTCTACGGATCTTGGATCTCACGGGGGTTGATCTCCACGATGAGTCCGGACGAGTTGATCTCACGGGGGTGCGGCCCCGTCTCTAATGTGGGAAAATGGCCACAAGACAAGAAGTCTTGAGCCAAAAGATGCAAAAAATGTATCTGAGAAGGGTTTGTCTTGCTACACATGCAAGACACTAGATTTTTAGCTGTGTTTTCCCTTCGGAATCTCACATGGCAAATTTTCTCTGTGATGTAGAACAAACTTGTGATGCAAAACTTGCAAAATCCCTACAGTGAAACACTTTTTTCGTGCGATATTACTGGTCAAGAAGTCAATCTCCACCTCGGGCAGATACTCCCCGTTCGGACGCAATCCGCCGCAGTCCAGGGCGGCCTGAAGGGTTAATTAAGAATGCGGTGAATGTTGTTCGCATCAAGATGTTCGGATGTTGGAAGTTTCGACATGCAAGATGTTGAACGGCATGCTGTAAATATGAATCCTTCGTATCATTTTCTTCATACCTCTGCCACGTCGTCTTCTGGCAAGAGAATCTTGATGTTTCTGGCGATGGCAATGGCCGTCTTGTAGTAGTCACCCGTGATCATGGTGACCCGGATGCTCCCCTCGTAGGCTGCCTCGACGGCCTCCTTCACACCCTCACGCGCGGGGTCGATGGACGCGAACAGACCCAGCAAGCGCAGCTGCGCACCCTCCAGCATCAGCTTGAATTTCGTGTCCGAGGAAATCTCGTCGTCGTTGTTGTCGAACGGAAGCTCCTTGTATTCCCTGTTGATGTGAAAGTTTTTTTCTTGAAGCGAATGCATCTTTCTATACATCATCGACGATTCCCATTTCCTCAAAGTCGACCAAGCGCAACTCCAACTCGAAGTCCTCGGTATTATTCACGAAAGACAAAAGCACTTGGTCTTCAGTTCTTGCGTACTACGATCGGTATTCAGCTTAATTATGAAAGAATGAACCTCATAACTTAGTAAGTACCTCATTGCCACCGCCAGCACGCGCAACGCCTGGGAGGAGAGCTGATCCACGGTTTCCATTGCCTTGGACTTCTCGGCCTTGCCAAAATTTGGAGTCGAAGAATCCCCGACGGCGCAGGTGAAGGAGCAGCTGTCCAGGATGATATTTGGGGCGCCCTTGACGATGACCACATACTTCGTATCAAATGTAAAAATGTTTGGGTCTGGAAGAATGGAAGGCTTGTCATGCTTGTCTGGCATGACCCATGATGCTTGTAATGCATGATCCAGCATCACAGATTTTTGGAAAGCTTCCTGATGCCATTTCCGCATGACAAATGCCCTCCTCGCGTAGCACAAATGTGGCTCCTCTTGCTGGTCATGCAATACAGATTTTTTTAGATTCCAAAGTTAGCATCACAAGTTCCAATCTTCCAGACCCAGACATTTTTACACTTGATACTTCGTGCCTTCGGACAATTTAATCCCGCTGTCTCCGAGGGTCGTGGTCCCGGCTGTAGTTTTTTCATGTTCGTCAACCAAAATTTAAATTTTCGTTTGGAATTCTTACTAGTGGACTTTCTCAATAAAGGACTATCTGGCCGAAGTGATTCCTAAGTGTACTCCCATCGTGTTTCGCTTCAAAAGCCGGCTGATATCTGGATTCTGTCCTGATTATTTTGGATTGCCATACGTAGACCGATGGCATTTTGATGCGTTCCGCAAGTTTCCGTCGGTCTTCTTTCCAGCATGCCAACCAGCTTAGACTAGACCCAACACGAATGCACCTCGCGACAACGGCTCGGCGCAAAATCGCGCCTACGAATCAGCGAAATAGCGGGGCAAAGAACGAAAAAAGACGCCGCGCGATGAGATTCTTTGCGCGGCGTTTGCACTAGAGAAGAGCTGGGCCGTTTGCTACTCTTGCTTTATTTGGGAAATTTGCAAAAGCCCCAGCCCCCCCTGCGGCAGAAAGAGCAAAATGGCTGCCCACGTAGTGCAGTCGTGTGGCAGCGCTTACTTACACGTTGGCACCGCGGTCGCAGCCAGCTGCTTCCTTCTCCCACGAACGGGAGCTGAAACTTTTGCAGCTTTCCCTCTTCCTTGTTTGATTGGAGAAATTGGAGAGGCTTCTGGGCCCGTTCCTTTGCGGGAGGGAAACAAAAGCGGCCCAGTCGCAACTGCTTAGAGAAAGCCTTTTGCTCGCGTTTTGCAACCTTTTTTCGCGTTTTGCAGCTATTTTTCGCGTTTTGTAGCTTTTTTTTGCGTTTTGCAGCTTTTTTTCGCGTTTTTCGTAGCTTTTTTTCGCGTTTTGCTTCTTTTTCTTGTGTTTCCCCGGTCTTCGGTCGAGTTTTCTCCCGCCAATTGTTGGAGAACAAGTTCGCCTGCCATTGGCTGGGGGGAACCAACTCGAATGAGACCCACCCGGCAAAACACAAAAAAATATGCAAAACACAGCAAAAAAGCTGCAAAAACGCGAAAAAATCCCGCTGTCTCCGAGGGTCGGTCCCGGCTGTAGTTTTTTCATGTTCTTCAACCAAAATTTTCGTTTGGAATTCCATTCACTATATTTCAAACAGAGACAGAACTAACCCACTCAAATCTTCAATAGAGTCATCTACATCTTCTTCGTTTATCAATTGTCCTGCTGCATAGATCATTCTGTGATAGGTGCAAAAGTGCACGAACACAATATGAAAATTCCACTTATACCTGGCACTTCTGATATTGTCAACATCATTTTTCTGGACGAATTGAAGGGGATCTCCAACAGCCGCGGAAACGCGGCGGAAATGTCCTTCTCCCAGAACCCGACTTTTGCCGCGGCGACAACCAACGGTGCCTCGGACGAGTTCCCCTTCGGGACCCACTGGTTGGACACCGGGTCCTGCGATAAAGAGGTGTTATCAAATGCAAAAATGTCTGGGTCTGGAACGGTTATGCTGTTTCTGCATGACACAGAAGGTCTGGCATGGAAGCTCTAGCATCACAGGTTTTGAAAAGCTTCGCTTCCGCAATGCCGAACCCGCATGACAAATCCCCCATTTTGGTGACAGAAAGTGAGCAGCTTTTGATACCTATGCATGAGAGATTTTTGTGTGTTCTGAAATGCCAATGCGCATCACAGGTTACAACATCCTTCCAGACCCAGACATATTTGCATTCCATACGTGTTGCTGCACAGCAAACCCGCGAGCAACGTCGACCGGACCGTCGGCTCTTCCTTGCCACTGTCCGACTTTTTCAAACCGGGGGTCGCGGAGGGGAGCACCTATAATTGTACGGGGAAGGAACAACAACATGGATAGATGTATACGTAGCACTGTTTTCGAAGAACACAAGTGTACGGGAGCCAATATTTGACTCATCACGAATCCTAGTACTTCTGGGTACTAATGTTTACCCGACTTGATGTTCCACCAGCCTCGTGGTATCGATTTTGATATGACAGAAAAAAGCAAAGTACTAGTATCCATACTTACCAGCTGGTTTCCGCCCATCTTTGCTGTGCTGACGTCCTTTTTCAGGTTTGGCATGTGGTCCATGCCACCCACGTTAATCCCGGAGATGGAATGGGGAATCTCCATCGGGTCGTCGGCCGGGTACACCTTCCCCACGTTGGGGTCGAAGCCCTGCCCGGACACGTCGTAGAGCTTCTCCGCGGACCACATTTTGACCAGCGTCATCTTTCCCTCCGTCAGCGTCCCGGTCTTGTCCGTGCAGATCACGCTGGCCGACCCGAGCGTCTCCACCGCGGCTAACCTGGTGACCAACACATTCCTTTGCACCATGGTGTTGGCCCCAGAGGAGAGGGAAATGGTCACGCACAGCGGGATGCCCTCGGGGATCGCGGCCACCGCAAGCGTCACGGAAACGAGGATCATGTACCTGAAAAGATATTCTTCACATGATTGGTTGCGGTCGTTTCAGGAAGCAAAATAAGTAGCACACTCGAAATCAGGATCTTCATCGCATCAAGTTCGCAAATTAGCTACCTACAAGATGTACTTCTCCGCGGCCGTGGAACTTACTTTGCTGATCTCCACTCCTATTCAGATTTCAACAGAAAATAAATTATCTGCACTTACAAACAAAAACAACACTCCTTACAGCCAGGATTCCTTGCTGGGATCGGTTTCGTCCTTGCTATCGATGGCCCACCCAACTACGAAGACCAGCGCGCACACGCCGATCGCCAGATACCCGATTAAGACCCCCAAATCTTGCAGCGATTGCTGCAGCGGGGTCATGTTGCTGGTGGTGTCCGGCAGGCAGCCCTTGTCCGAACCCTCCTTTTTGGACTGCAGCATCAGCGCGATGGCGCCGACTCGGGTGGCCATCCCGATGTCCGTGACAACGCCTATTGCCTTACCGTTCGTCACCTGGCAGGAGGAAAAGGCCATCGACGCTGGCGTCAGCTTCTCCTCGCCGCCGTGCTCGGCGCCGCTATCGCGGGCGTCCACACCTTTAAGGTTGATAAGTATTTCGTTTTATATTTATTCAAATACCACTCGGTTTCTTGTTTCCGAAATCGCTGGACGACACTCTGTCTTCATTGATTATATCAATCACAATCTCGCGTTCTTGTGCATCTAATATCATGACAAAAATACGTTGCCCTCGTACTTGGATGCGACCATGTCGATCATGATCATAACACCTTCTATCTACAATGTTGACTTTATAAGGTGAAGATACCTGTCTCGACGAATTTGAAAACCTTCTTTGCTACGTCGTCAGGTTCTCCCGTGAGCAGCATTTCGTTGACCTTCAGCTCGTTGCTCTCCAGCATACGGAGGTCTGCCGGCACTATGTCCCCGATTTTCAGTACGACCAGGTCCCCGACGACCACCTTCACGCTGTCAATTTCCACCTCCTCCCCGTTCCGGATCACGGTGCACGTCGCCTGCGACATCTTGGACAGCGCTTCCAGTGCCTGGTTGGCCACCGACTCCGTGACGGCCGCGATGCCGGCGTTGAGGAAGACGATCACGAAAATGGCAATCCCCTCCACGAAGTGGATCGGCTCGGGGTTACTCCTCGTGCCCGCGATCACCAGGGAAGCGCAGGCGGAGGCGGAGAGGAGCAGCATAATCACGTTCAGCATTTGCGCGATGAAAAGCATGAACAGCGTCGGGGGCTTGGGCTTGAACAGCTCGTTGGGCCCATCCCGGGCAAACTTTTCCGCGGCCTTTTCCGGGGTAACACCCTTGGTGCAGTCGGTCTCGAGCTCCTCCTCGAGCCGCGCAATCGCGCAATTGTGGTACCCGCGGGGATCCGACATAATTTCAACTTTGATTTATCTTTAATTATAGCGGATCAAAAAGAAAATTATCTCAACAAGATATCATGGACAGGATTTTTCCGTGTCTTTCACCTCCTCGTCGTGTACCTTTTTTTTTCTACGACGTGGTCTGTGTTACGATTGAATACTAGATATCTTTAGCACTGGGTGGACACAGCAGCACACAACAAGAACTTACAAACTATTTACAGTGAGGAAAATTTAAGTTGGGCCGAACCTGCTGAGCAGAAGTACAGTCGACTATGTAGTCGTAAATGAGTAAGTGCCAAGCCTCAGTGGATTCTCGATTGATATATTCGTTGGAGAAGAAATAAGGACCCTCACCCGAAGTTCGGAAAAGGACAAAATTGGTATAGCAAGCGCGTATGAATATGAAGTAGAAACAGCTCGTGTAAATAAACCTTAATCACTTTCGAGCAGGGGAAAATTAGTACTAAAATTGTTGATAAAGTTAGTGGCTTTGTAGTCTATGAAACTCTAAGAAGGCCGAATCAGGCCGTTCAAATAAGTAGTTGGTGGAGTATGAAGAGGTGACCTCAGGGAGGGTGGCGCTTGGTTAAGTACAGGTTGATAATGATATTGGTGGTCTACCGGCAGGACGTCCGGGTGGCGCGACGGCCTCTTAATGAAAAACATTCACTCACTCACTCACGACCCTCGCACTTCAACGCACTTCTGATGGTGCGCGCAGAAACACGATTGGCACCAGCGCACTTCTGATGGTGCGCGCAAGAAAAGCAGGGCGTGCTAACGCACTTCTAATGGTGCGCGCAAGCACTACGCTGCGGCGACCCAGTGGTCTGCAGCTCAGACCATCATCATTAAGTAAGTAATTAAGGAAACAGAGCAAAGCAAAGTCGTAAGTTAAGATGGCATAAGGATAAGGATAGCCACTAGTACTGCTACAGCGCTTGTCATACAGAGATAGGCCTTTCGAGAATGGAGTGGCGATAGAAGGCGCAACGAAAGGGCCGCGGCGCAGGGCAGTTACAACATGCAACATGAGTCGGGGCCCATGCTGCATGAGGGACAGACGTACGGCATGCGTCTAAAGTCAAGAGGCCGAACGTGGTGCACGGCCCTGGAGATCCTTATGCGCGTGGAAGTGAAACGCAGGGAAGAGGCGGCAAAGCCAGCCTCTGCTGCGCCAATCCGGACAGATTCAGCAAGCTGCAAAGAGCAAGCTGCACCCCCCAGCGGCATACCGGTGCTCCGACATGAGAGAGCTGTGTCCACCCAAAACCGCAACCAGGGCGGCGCCTCCACCAGAAATGGGAGCTCTCTCATGCAAGCATCACGAGCAAGCCCAAACAAAAAAAGCGGATCCTGAAAAAATCGAAGCCCAGACGTTCGCAACCTATCACCACTACTTTACGAAGTGCAACGTAGTTCTACGATTCACACGAAGACCAGACCGACAATTCGAAGGGCCTTGTCACTTTCTTTTCTTCACAGGTTGATAATGATAAATTTGTCTAAGTAAATACTAGATGAATGATAGCCACCAGGAGTTTGTATTGCCAAAGACCGACGTGTTCGAAGTGAACTTCCGTTCGAGATATCACTCGCGCGAAGAGAGGCAGAGTGAGTTATCAGTCTTGCTTGGACTTCGCCAGGCTCAAAGAGCAGTACCGACAATCACAATATCAAAGAATCCGCTCACGCCAGAATAGTTCATCGTCTACTCACACCGATCAATACAGAATAGGAGCACTAGATTGTCTTACCAACCCAGGTTGCTCTGAGGTGCTCGTGTCCTCTTGTCGGCACAACTAGTCAACAGAAACAACAACTCGCTCAAGGTGGTGGATTTCGTTCTTGATGCTGGCACCACTAACCCTCGTCTTGCTGATCATGCAGATACTGCTAGTGTACTATCTGGATCTCTCTCGCTGTTTCAACCAGCTACTTCGCTCTCGTTTTCACAGAACCTTTTTTTTTTTCGCTCAACCACTGTCTGCAGCGTACTTTTCGTTCCGGATGACAGGAAGTAGTCAGCACCGTGACCGGCGTCCTTACCGTAAGTATTCAGGCGGAAAGCATCACGATCGCCGAGTCTGAACAATGCAAATGCAAATGGAAATGGAAACGCTGCTCACAATTCATAATCGCGTATACTGATCCGTGTGAAACACGACGTTGTCGTCATCCTCATTGTCCCTTCCAGAAGGTTGTGCAAAGTTTCTACTCGTTTCACCATACGGTTCCCGACTACCCAATCCCAGCATGACCCGCGGCCGGAGCAAGAGAGAGAAGAAGAGCAGGAACAGGAGGAAAAAACCTCCGCCCATGGTGTACTGTGTCTCGCTGATTTCGCGTTGCAACGCCTTCAGTTCCACCAAAGTGCTCATTTGCCCCGCCGTGCCCGTTCCGCTCGTGGATGCTGCTGGACTTGCTCTTTCACTTCCTCCTGGATTCGTGAGCGGAATGCCGGCGTTCGTAAAATTCGCATCGTGATCGTACTTCTGCGGCACTGTGACCCGCGGCGGCGCTGCAGGCGCGGCGTTCTTGTTGGCGTTCTTTTCCTGGCGTGAGTTCCCCCTAGTACCTTGGTGATGTTCTTCCTGTGTTCCACTCTCCACATGCTCGTGCGTCGTACTGCTTCCGAAAGTGCTAGAACTTCCACTGCTTTCCCTGGAGTTTGAAGAGGTCCTACTTAATCCGTCCGAAAAAACCGCTCCAGAAGTGCATGCACCCGCCCTTGTGCTGTTGTTTTCCGGCGCAGTCCTGGGCACCACGCCACCGTCGCCCGCCGCCGCCTTCGTATGAGAGGGAACAAAAACAACTCCCCCTCTTCATTTCCATTGATTTGTTGTAAGGCATAGGCATCGCATGATCATGAACACTGACCAATACAATTTCGTACAAAAGCCACCAAACCCACACGAGAACCCTGTGCATAAGTAACAAAGTTTCGGCTTCATCCGGAATTTCTCATGCGAAGAGTGCCAGAGGGCAGCACGTGGGTTTGGGATTTTGCATGGCAAATGGTGGGACAGGGGATTTGTGCACTCACATACTTCGCCGAGCTTTTGGTGAAGTAGTTTGACGCTCCCCAGATGTACCCGTCCGCGTACGTGATTTCGCCCAGAGTGTATGCACTGCAAAAGCATTGCGCGTACTGACTAGCTGTCTCTGTTGTAAATAACCCCCCAAATCGATAGTTTCCGCGCGAGGAAGACCGAAAAAAATTGTGTTGCTGCTTTGCCTTGGGAACTACTACGCTTGTGATGCACTATCGCAACCAGGATCACATCGACATCCACAGGTAGTACGCGACGTCATTCTTACTTTTGCAGAGGATAAAGTGTTGGAGCAGTTAAATCCCTCCACGGTGTCGACGAACGTTTTGAAGGCAGAAAAGTATTTTCCCGTTTGCGCGGCGTAATTTAAAGATACCGGTATGAATTTCTCCTCGATCCAAATGTTCATGGTCTTTGCGACAGTTGCGCCCCTGGTGCCGGTATTTAGTGTAATAGCTGTGTAATTGTTCATCTTGTCGAGGAGGTTCACGCCTGCAGGTCCTTCGGTGCTTTTTTGAGTATCCCCAGGACCCGCTGTACCCTGCTGCACCATTTCCTTCTCCGCAAAAAACTCCGCAATCGTCCCGTTGGAAGACAGAAAGTGCGACCGGGCGACAATCCGGCCAATCTGCGCGTAGATCCGCAGAAACGCCTGCTCCTGGCCGAAAAATTTCTTGAAGGGAAAATCCGTCTTGTACGGGGACAGCTCGCGCACTGCGTAGGTGATCCCCGGTGCGGCATCGATGAAATACCCCAAATACGGATCCGCGTCTTACTATGCAATGCAAATGTTAATGTATCGCGCACGTACTTTACCTACTTGATATTAGTGTAAATTGCAGCTGCAACACATTTGTTATTCTTTCCTTTCCGAGAGGGCTAAAAATAAAAAATGCAATTTCTAATGCAGCTGATTGCCCCAAGGCCATCGCCATGGCTCTGTCATGAAGGACTGCCATAATTAGTACGAGCGCAATACTCACTTTTGCGTTGGATATCTGCGTTAGTCGGTGGTAACCGGTGTTGTGCCGCGCCGCGTCGTTATCGCGAAACCCCTGCACGTAATCCCGCAACGCGTCAAACCCTAGCCAGAACAAACCAGAGGGTCGCGCTTGCTGCTTCAATTCCAGGATGATATCATCGTCCAGCGAGGAGGTCGGTCCGTCCAGAAGCAGGTAATACCTTCCTGCACCGAGACTGCCGGTTCCTTGCAGGTTCCGCAGCGCCACGTCCTCCGTATCCAAAAGAAAAAAGCCGGCAGGTCGAGGACCCTCTCTGTTAAGTATGCAAAAATACGTACGCAGAGAAAGGTGTCACGCGCAAGAAACCCATCGCGTGCTGTTTGCTTCAGGTAAGACATGATCTTGATTTTTCGTGCATTGAGTCTTAGTGTTTCAGTTTCTCAATTACAAATATGACCCGCGGCCAGCTTGTTTCTCTGGGATACTTGAACCCGAGAAACTCGATCACGGGTAATTGCAGCCTCGCCTCGGGCGTGAGACTCGCATAATACGTGTCCATGTATGCGTTGCAAATATGTCTGGGTCTGGAAGATCGTAACTTGTGATGCTGTCTTTGGATTCCAAAAAAATCTGTGTTGCATGAGGACGAGCAGGAGAGTCCAGTTTGTG
The DNA here is from genome assembly GCA_905178155.1 of Amoebophrya sp. A120. Taxonomy (NCBI): domain Eukaryota; class Dinophyceae; order Syndiniales; family Amoebophryaceae; genus Amoebophrya; species Amoebophrya sp. A120. Next base: position 74,142 of record CAJINV010000021.1, on the reverse strand, counting down.
CTACGCGGGGAGGGCATTTGTCATGCGGACTAAGCATCAGGAAGCGCTGTAAAAATCGGTGATGCTAGGGCATGCATTACAGGCGCCATGGGTCAGGCTGCAAAAGATGCATGACAAGCCTGGCAATCATCCAGACCCAGACATATTTGCAATGCATACCATGGACGTAATCACCATGTTCCGGATCTCTTCTGTATCCTTTGCAAGAGTACCTCTATCGCACTTCTAGTAATTGCAGTACCGCATGACAAATCTTAGGCACTTGAAATTTTTCAGCATGACAGACTAATTTCATTTTTCGTCATGCTGAGAGAATTTGTACTTCATGCAAAAATTTCAATTACTTCGTGCGAGCACGATAGTTCTTTTGCAATACATATTCTGGCGCTTTGGACAATTTCGCAAAGTTCTTTTTCCTGAACCTCCGATCGCCAACAGACGCGTCCACCGGGGCCCATTTATCTAAAAGTTTCCGTCTCCGGAACCCGTGGGGGGACTGTTCCAACTCTTGCAGGTACTCTCTGATCTCTGGACTGGTTTCCATACTCGCTCGGTCGAAGTGGATTTGCTGGTTGTTCTTGCTTTTTTCCACCAAAATCGGAAATTCTTGGAAATAGCCCACCGCGAAAGCTTGCAGGAAGGCTTGGATCTTCACTTCCCGTGCCTGTAATTCTTCATCCCGTACGTTTCTGTCAGTGCGGAAATAAGCTCCTCCGGCTTCTCTTTCCGCTTTCTGCGACAAACGGTTTTGCTGCAGCACGATGCTGACTCCCAACCGATAGATGTCGTACCTCCAGTCCGCAATCGTACTCTCGTCAAAATCGTTCATGGAGTACACCTATCCTGTGCAAAAGTATCGTACTTACTAGTATAAATCGCATCACAAATTCCGGCAAGAACGCTACAAGTAGAATTTGTAATGCTGTTTCAGGTTAGAAAAAGATTTGTCATGCATGAATGCAATTTATACGAGTACGATTATACTTTTGCAGTGCATAACACCACCTGCCGCTTCGCGTTTTTCCAGCTGCCGAGATTCTCCAAGTGCAAATCCCCCTGGGTCCACAGCTTGAAAGCTAAAAACGCATCACTTGCGAGTTCCTCTGGTCGTGCTGGTCCTTGCGGCGGTGATGATACTCGCCCCTCGTCCTCCAAGTTGCTGGCTTTCGCGGGGCAGGAAAAATCGTCGAAAAAGAGGTGGCATCCAGTGCAAAAATAATATCGCATGAGTACTAGTTATGTAAGAAAACTCTTGCAATCTTGCATGACATTGAAGACAGATCTCTCTCATATGAGCATTTTTACAAGTTGCGTTTTCCACGTTGACAACAATTTTTTTTTGTAACCTGCGAAGATGCAATTCAAACTAGTCTACGATAGATACTACACGACCGCGACAACTTTTGCAGGATGCATAGATGGTCCGCGCCCCGGAGGAACTTGAATGGGTTTTCGCTCATGGCACAAAGCTTCCTCCGGCGGTCCACCGCCGAGAGCCCGCGGTTCCATTGCTGCACCTCGTGGACCGCCGAGTCGGGCAGTTTCGCAGTGTAGCGAGACAGCGAGAAAGAGGAGGGGATAGGAGGAGGAGGGGCAGGACTGGAGACGACAGTTGTGTGCTGTTCCAACATGGTGGTGGTCGTGAACGAAGTGACTGGTGGCAACTCGTGACTCGTAGGAAAGTAATGATCGTCAAATGATCGTCGTGATCTGCGAAAAAAAGCAACTGTACAAGCGTTGGTACTGTGATGATCCTCCACGCAATTCCAATTGTTCGTCCAAAAATCAGCGTTATACGAATAATCTGGAACGGAAACGATGGAAGCCGTCCTGTCACAAGGAGTTCATGATCGATCCACATGTTTATACGAAAGATCCAAAGAAAAAGATCTTTCGTGTGCAAGCTCAAGATAAGTACGTCAGCTCTCATGGAACTTCTCACCTAAATGAAGATGTAGAGCAAGGCGCGGGAGACAAATTCAACCACAGATTGAAACCCTCTTCGGATATTGGTGCTTCTGGTCCTCCTGGTCCAGAAGACATTATACTTTTCTTTGTATCTAATCCGGGTAAGGGTTACGGGTTTGGATTCCTTGTAATCTTTTGATCAAGTACTTAGTCCTGTGGTCCACAGCAAATTCATCTTCCTACTTGTCAAGAGCCCTCCTCGTGCACGTAGCTGATCCTCCTCGCTTCCCCGACCTCTTCGCAAAACAAACACGTCCACTTCCGCCAAAAGTCGTCGACGTTCTTTGTCCCGTGTGGGTACTTCGGGTGCGTCACATCGTGCTCCGTCGCGTGCAGAATAAACTGCCCCGAAGCCTCGAAGCCCGTGTAATAAGACGCTGCGAGGGTTGTCGTGATCCTCGTGGTGGCATTCGTTTTTGTTGTGGAGAAGTGGTCAAGAACACCCGGTGGTGCTGTCGCAGAGTTTTCGTCCGCTAGTACTTGTTTCATCTTCGCGGGTTCTGCAACCGAAGTTGTGAAGTTCAGCACCTGCATCAAGTCTGAATTTCTTGTGGTTGCTCTTGATGCGCCACTAATACCTTTGTCCGCCGGCGGTGCTAGCTCCTTTGTTCCCACCTCGTAATTTTGTTCCGAACTTGTTTTACTTTTCGCTTTTGCTTCCTTGTCGAAAGAACCTCCGTCGCTTCTTGCCACATCTCGTCGTCCCTCTCCCTTCGCCGTTCCCTCTTTACTGCTGGTCTTTATATCGGTCGTTGTCGACTTCCCTTTTCCTTTTTCACTATTCGTCTTAGCGGCCTTCTTCTCTGCTGCTTCGTCTACCACCGGAACCAACGACCGCTTTCTGTGTTCCTCAATGGCTTCCTGTTCGATTCGCCGGTGCTCCGCCACCTCCCAGCAGGCTTCAACGTGGAACACCTTGATCTCTTTCTGCAAGGGCAGTTCCTCGTGTTCATGTGGGAACGTGAGCTTTTCTAAAACAGCCTTCACCTGCTCGGTTCTTTCACTATCACTGCTAGACGTTGCCCTCGGGTTGGTGGCCGCAGTGTCGCCGGAACCGGTGTCGTTTTCGACGTCAAGCGCTACCTCGTAATCGAGGAACCGCTGTCGGGTGATGTTGTGCTTCAGAACCACATCACAGAAATGGGAAGAGGAGTGGGCGGTTGGGGCTGCTGTCGACGAAGCTCTCGTCGTGCTGAGAGATTTACTATTTGGAGCGCGCTCTGTTCTTGTTGCAGGAACAACGTCAACACCGACCCCCGGCGCTCGTCCCGTGTCACGTACAGAAGGAACACTAATATCTTCGCTCGTCGTCATTTCGTCCTCGTCGTTCCTTCCGCCGCTCACCAGGAAGCGATCCCTGCTGTAGTCCCGTCGCCACTCCCCCGTGGCCGCCAAATGCGCCGCGAAGTCCCCGTCCCACACGTCGCCCACGTGCCAAATCCCGAAGGTCTTGTTGATACCGCAAGTCACCCCGTCTTCCGGAAAGACGCCCAGACCGCCCGCAATGTCCAACGGGTTCCGCAGCTTCGGCCAGATAAAACGGTCGTAGAAGTCACGCTGGATGAAGTGCGACTGGTCGCTGAAGACGGAGGAACGGGTCAGCCGGAGGCTGCCGGAAGACGATGGGGAACTACAAGTCGCGGCACCACGACCACTTCTATCGGGCGCGGCACTGCAGGTGTTTGTCATTTTGTCATGCGGAAGATCGAGATCAGTTCGGCGCGAGAACAAGTGGTCGTCCTTCTTCAACGTGATCACCTTTTCTCCGACGTACTTCGGCAAAAACGCGTGGCACACCTGCACCCCCCAGGACTCGTGCATCCAGTTGAGGCCTTGTGCGTAGTGGACGAGCTCGATGTTCGGAATCGCCTTGATTTGTTCCCTTTTCTCCTGCACGAGACCTCTTATCTGCTTGAAATACCGGTGCACGTCGGAATTTTGTTGGTATTTTTGCACCTCCAGCGCCCTGATCTCGCTTGTCAACTGATCGCGCCACCGCCTCGTTTTTCGCATCAGACCCAAAGTTTCGTCCACGTTGAACGGCCGCAGAAACGGCATGTCCGCCTGCATCATGTGCACCAGCTTGATTCTGTCCGGCAACCCCGCCATACAAGCGTTCAGGGTGGAGCCCAAACACCCCCGCTTCGTGAGCTCGACGAACCGCAGGTTGGGTGCGTCCCTAAAAAAGGTGAATTTCAGCCCTTTCTTCCTCAACTTCCATGGCGCTGGGGCGGCAAGGAAGGCTTCGTCGATGTAGTACTTATTTGCTGAAGATGTCTTGGAACAACTCTGTTGTTCTGACGGTGGTGGTTGTGTAGTTGAACCAGTATAGTAATTTTTACGCGTCTTTATTAGCTGCCGCGACGTAGTACTAGACGCAAAAATTCTCCGTGCCGACATCTTTGCTCGTCTCTTGAAATCCCGGTATATCGTGTGGTTAAACGGTTTGCGGCAACGCTCGTCGAGGTGCGCGCCGCGGATCATGCGGGTCCCGTTTTTCACGGCCACGTAGCCACCATAGAACTCGGGATTTCCTTTCCTGTCTAGAGAGATAAAGCGATCTTCCGCTTCCCACATTACATCAGAAATTTTTTTCAACTCCTTCAGCGATTTTTCTGCGCGCAGGGTCGCGTTGAACCAAAGCGACTTGTGAATGTGCACGTACGCCGCGGTCTTGAGCGTCGGCAGCTCGTTCCCGTCGAAACACACATGGACCAAAGAATTCGCCAGCCTCGGACTTGCTTGGCGAATTGACTGCATCGTTTGCTCCAGAATGTGCAGCCGTTTCTGGGTCTTGCTCTGCGGCGCCGCGATGATAACGGTCGCTACGTCGTCGTAAAAATGTTGACCACCTTCGTCTTCTTGATGTGGTTCGTGTTCCACTTCCAACTGCGCACCGGACGAAACACCGCCTGGTTCTGCGGGGACCACGAGCGCTAGACTCCCAATCCCACCTGACCACGTCGCCGCGAGAGCCAGCATTGCCGCTGCCATGGAACACGTTTTGTTTCCTCCTGGTGGAGAACGAGATGACCAACATCTCCTCGGGCGCAGCGCCACTGCACGGTGAAGCAAAAAGAGAAGGAAGGCGAGTGTAACTATACTCGGAAGACACAACAAAGCAGGAACGCAAGAAAGCAGCAGAAAAACAATCACGGCGGCGTAGCGAACCAAAAACAACGAACTTATCCTTCTCTTCATAGGATTGAGATTGTGTAGTGAAAACTGAGCGCATGACTTTGTTCTCGACGAGGGACCACTTGCTTTTGTAGAATGCGAGCGATGAAGGAGGAACCCAAAAAAATATCGACCTTATGAGCTGTACTCTCTCGTGAGTTCTGATTTTCGGAAGTACTTACATGTGCTACAAGACGGTTACGCTTTTGAGAATTTTTGGTCCCGCTCCCGCATTGATTCGCATCCATTAAAAAACTTGTCACGATAAAGCCGTTTCAAACGGCATGAGGCAAAAATCAGAAGCAAGATCCTAAAAAAAGGTCCACACTCCGCCGAAGTGCGTAACTCTGATCCTTCTGCCGAACTCGTTTTTCATGCGCAGGCCATGAGTATCTATTCGAAAAAAAAAATCCACGCGATAAAGACACCGTACCATATCATGCTGCTGAATAGACAAGGCACACACAGTAAAACAAGTATGTGTTGCTTTTCTGTCTAAACACAAGTAGAACAACTCGGCACGAAGATAGATCATCCCGCCACCACCCGTTTTCCACGCAGAAGCGGAGCCGCTTCCTGCAAAAATCCCTCACGCCTCCGAGAGAAACCTATCTCGGGTCGGCTGTACGTAATCCGGAATGAGTGACTCCGGAAACATAAAGCACTGGTACACGAGCGTATTTCTGTGTACTACACCCGCTCCCGTCTTCACTGGTGAGGATCCAAGCCGTTGCGCCGCCTTTTCTCCGGCCTCACAATCGAACATGGCAGCTCTGATATGCTCCGAGAGGGGAACTGGAAGGAGCCGATCGTTCTTCTCTGTATGGACTTGTGTTTCCTCCGTACTACCGGAAGTGGTCGCCTCTTCAACATCAAAAATGCTCCACACTTCAGGCACAGCAGCTTCCCGTTCCACAGTGCCGCCTCCTGTTTCTCTCGACGTTCCCGGTCCGTCAGTGCTGGTGCCTTCGCTCACCTCCTTCTCGTTCTCGAGCTGCACCACCACAAAAAGCCGGCCCATATGAAATGCAAAAGCATCGTACTAGTATAAATCGCATGACAAATTCCCTCAGCATGAAAAATGGAATTTGTAATGCGGATTTAGGTTAGGAAGGAGATTTGTAATGCATGATTGCGATTACTACGAGTACGATACTTTTGCACAGGATAGCCCAGTGGCTCCGGCAACGCGTCGCTTGCGAAGCGCGCGCCATCGACCTCGCGTATCAGAAGGAAAAATGCCCCCTCCCCATATCCAAACGAAGTTTCTGATGCTGGATTTCCGTACACAGATCGGATTTGTCTTGCAGTAGAGGACTGCAGGCATATGCCACGCCTGAGTTGGGAGGAATTGACTTAGGTGCCTAGGATGGTAAATGTCTATGCTGTAAGCCGAGCAGCATCACAAACCGCCTGCATAATGGGGCGGACTCTCTGGGCTTGCCTTCTTGCAAGACACACAGGATTTGTAGTCACAAATCTGCATCACAAATTCTCAGACGGATGCGTTTTCAATATGGAAAGGTGGGATTTTTCCGCCCAGTATCGGCGGCGCGATATCCATACTGAGCCAGCTCTTTGAGGTATCCCAACAGAAAAGTAAAGCGCTACAGTCACATCACATTTGCAGCTGTGACACATGCACAACTACCCCGTTTGGTTCGGCATGATCAAGAGTGCCAGTGCAATGCCAAGATTATAAAGGAAAACACGAATAAAGAAACGAGGCTTCTTAGCAGACCCGGCATGAGTCTTGCGCGGCCTGCTGCAACACGCCTCGTCGCCGCCTAGTGTGTAACTGTACAGAAAACACGTTTTTTTTTGCATAGGATGTGCAGTAGAGCTGAATCTACGATGGCGGCATCCACTGTATATTGTTCCTGAAAATCTTCATTTTCGTTTTCCTTCCTGCTGGTCGCTGTAGAAGTTGTTCGTCCCCCCGATGAGCTGCCCCATAGTACTTCTCCTCCCAAAAATTTCCTTCTTCCCACCTTCCGCGCAGGCAGAAACACCAAAAAGGTTCGCATACCGGCCGTCGACAGCAGTCCGTTGGACAGCGCCTGGTTGCTGTTAAACCCCAATTCAAAGGGAAACGGAAACTCAAACAGCTTTTCCTGTTGGATCCTCTCCTTGGGCGGCGCATTTACTAGGGATATCATGACGTGGTGCCGGTGGTGCTCCGCCACGTGCTTGTGCCGCAGTTTGGAAGTCCGGTTGTGGTGATAAAACATCTTGTTCCACGTAGGTGATGTTGAGCTCGCGGCAGGATTTTTACTCTTCGGGCCCATGTCGTGACTATCGGGAGAAAAGTGTTTTTCTTTTTGATGTAGTTCTTGACTGTGGTTATTTCCATTTTCTGTGTGCTCGAAAAAGAAGTGCGGCAGGGTGTCCAGGCCGACCCGAAACCCCGCACGCATCATCGGTCCCCGCATGAAGGATTGCAGGTCGATATGCGACGAGGAGTGCACAACTTCAACTCCACAACTCCGCCCTCATTATTTGTCATTGTCATGCACACATAGCAATTGTTGTTCCTCTGCTACTTACTTGGATCTGTTTGAGCGTGGTATCATGTTGGTTCTTGCGAATGTTATCCAAAAAGCAAGGGGTCGTGCATGCAGCTCCCCTATTTTATTTTCCGTTGCTGTTTTGTGGCACTAGCACTACTACTTCAAATGAGGTTCTTTAACGGGGAGATGAGGACTCAAGTTTTATTTTCCTGCACTTTCATACTCGTCGGAGATCTCCGCACGGCCGAACAAACCTCGGTGCAGAGGATCACAGCTCAAGTCGTTGAACTCGACCAGCTGCAACGCTTTGTGATCGTCCACATACCGCACCACCGGGCGAGAAAACGGCCAGTCGTACCCCCGGCCAGTAATGTTCTTGATCCCGTCAGGGTCGTCGCTAGTATTCTCATCTGAGATGGTACTTGGAAGTTGTGTCGTATCAGAAGCCGTTTCTTGTTGTACCAGCACTGCCGTGTTGCGCAAGAAGAATAATCGCAGACTCGCCGCCGCGTCCAGCATTTGCACCGTCTGGACCAAATGCAGCGGAAGGAGCTTCTGCTCTGAAGTGAGATTATTGCCGGCATGGAAGTAGGTCTGGGGCACAATGATCGCCAAAGGGGCATCGTACCAAGGCAAGGCGTGCAGTGGCAGCCGCGACGTCAGCCGGTCCGTCGCGAGGTGCATAATTCTCGCGGGAGGTTTTTCTATTTCCTTCGCGCTCAGCAGCTGCTGGCTAAGCAAAATGCGATCGGCGACAGTACTAGAGCTGGTCTTTTCATTTATTTTTGTTCCGTACTGCTTTATCTCTTGCTCTTCCGGCGGCTTTTTAGTGGCATATCTTTTATGCCGAACCGGAGGAGCCAGTGTCTTCTCGTCCAATGCGGCACTTATGTGCAGCGCGGCCGCGGTTGCTCCGCTGGTTCGTGATCTTCCGGGGAGAAAGGTGAAACCGTGCGCGGGGATGAGTACGTCATCGATCAAAGTCTCTGCCGCGGAATAAAGGCGCGAAGATCCGGCTGCTGGCATCATGCTCGTGCTTTTGAAGTCAAGAACATTGGATAATTTCTCAGGAGAGGAAGTGCTGTGCAATATTACGACCTCCTCCTCCACGACCACCTCTGGCGGCTTTATTTCCTCGCGTTTGCCGCTGTCGCGACGAAAAAATCCTCGTCCATTGTTGCTACAATGCTCAGCAGCGAACGCTCCAAGTATCTCCCCGGGAAACTTCGCGTAGGTTTCAAACACGCGCTCGCGGTACGCGCCTTGCCTCCCGCTCAAATGGAGGACGAACGGGGACCGATAGAGGCAGACGCTGTTCTCGTCCTCCAGCGTTGTGATCATTCCCGTGCGCGCGCTGGTGTGCTGGAACCAGTTACTCGGATTGATCATCACCGCCTTCTCGTTGCTGTTGAGGAATTTGGAAGTAATCGCATGGTGCAAACAAGCCTGGTCGTGCACGCGACTACCGAAGGGGTCGTTGCTGTGCTGCAGAGAAGAAGATGGTGAAGTAGATGTTGACGGTGCTGATATTGAGGTTGATCTTGATGCAGATAATTCTTTGCCCGTTATTTCCATTTGTGCGGCTTCAACACCGCTAGGCAAAACTACGACCTCACGCGCGATCTTCATGATTCCTGTTTTTAGTGCGCCTTCTCGTTTATCTTCCACGTCCACGTCGTGGTGGTCCTCTGGAGCTGTTGGTGTTAAACTAGCTCTCGTCGGCGCCGCAGAAGTAGAAGTGCTGCGTTTCTTGTCTTCCATTCCTACACTGCAGAGGTCTCCCTCGGCCAGGAAGAGACGAGAAAAAAAATCCACGATCCACTCCTGCTCGCGCGAGTTCCGCTGCCTGAGTAACAAAACACCGGCCTGAGGCAGCGTGCGGTCGTGCTTGGCCCGCGATTGGTCGTTTGATTCGGGCGTGTAGGCGATCTGCCACGCGTCATTGCTTCTAGCGTTCGTTGTCGGGGCTCCCGCATCGTTCCCCGTTATGACCGCCGCCAGCTGTTCGACCGAGAGCCCTATCAATGGCAAATGAGCGCTGGTTTGGGTCTCGAAGCTTGTGATGCTCCGTTGTGCTGGGTCAGAGAGACACTCGAAAGCTTTGGAGAGACACCGAATAAAAGTAGTAGGGCACCAAACAAGCATAGCTAACAAAGTTTTTTAAACGCCTTCGACTGCGTAGAAGAGCGCAAGACGAATAGGTGTCATCATGTGTTCGCAAAATAGATGAGTAAGATCAAGGAGCGACTTCCTTTCCCGACCCAAAGCCAGACCACTACATGTTTGCAATGCATAAGCCACGGCTTCAAAACTACCGCGTCTGTGTCCAGATACAGCAAGTTATTGCACCGGTTCCCCCCACCTAAATAGCGGACGAACGCCAGGAAGCGGCCGTAAGAGTAGAGCGGCGATTGGGGGGTTGTTCTTGGATGGCAACTATGCACTTTTGCAGCAAAAAGTAATTGCATCAGCAACACTCTATGTGCATATGAAATTTTTTTCAGTATGAGTAAGACAAACAAACGAAACTTTTCTAATTTCTACATGCAGATTCAGGCACATAAATCAGCATCAGACCATGACCACGCCTGTCTTTATCTATGCACGACTACAATATGAATACGTAGCAAGCCAACGATACAATTACGTTTGCACAGGATAGTAGTCGAAAAGCGCGTTGAAAAAGTAGGAGTAGTTGTTCTTCACCTCAGCGTAATGATAGTTGATCAGCACGGACAGGTGGAGAAACCGTGGAAACAGCTGTTGTTTCGCAGAAAAAGCCGGCTTGTTTCCACTTTCTTCCACGTGCCTGCGCAGCATGTCGGACGTCGCGGCGCTGCAAAGCCAGTCGAACAAGTTCTTCGTCTTATAACGCGCTCAGCTGTTACAATCTCAAACGTTACAATAGAATATGGCAATCTGTGATACAAGAGTGCATGACCTAGCCTACTCCCACAGGATTGCGCATGACAAGTTCTGGAGGCCCAATCCGCACTAGAATTATCTGACGAGTTATGTATTGCAAAAGGTGGAACGCTGTGCGAGTCTGTCATGCTCATCATGCAACACAAATTCCAGATTCTATTGCAACGTTTGAGATTGTAACAGCTGAGCAGGTTATACGTCTTTTCACGACTTTTTTCCCGACCGCGTACTGCTCCAGCACCTTGTAGTTCGCCGAGCAGAAAATCATGCGAATCTTCCTCCGCACGTGTGCTGCCACTTGCCGTTCTCGATGGTAATGTTCCTCGCGTCTTACATTCCGTCTGCCACAGCTCCGCAAGGACGTCCTTGACCCCAATTTTTCCGTAATCGATGGAACTACGAGCAATCTCTTCGCTGTCTGCCGTCTGCCGTTGGACCATTTCGAGTCTATCATCACCTGTAGTTCTTCGCGGCCGGTACATCTGCAACAAGCAGGTTGACTGCTGAGGTGGAGCACTTGCAATTTCATCTTCCTCTGGCTCTGCCTCTGCTTCACCTGGAGGTCGTGAGGACCACGACGGCAAAGTTTCTTCATCTCCGCGCACTGTAGAAGTGAAAAATCCACTCAAACTTAAAGATGTAGTGAACCAAGCGAGAAAGAAGTTGTTTAGCAGGAAATTTTTACAATAAACGAGTCTCAACAACATAGTGGAGACAAAGAAAAATATCTCAATATTTTCTTGCAGATCGTGAGGACGCTGACAGGGTCTCTGTCTTCGTCTTCTACTTCCTTCGGGCGATGGGGCCTTGAGTGTAAGTATTTACGAAATAGAAATAAAACCTTTATTTCCACAATAGGAATAGCTTTAAAAATAAACATGAACGAGAAGCGGACACCCACACGAAATTTTGAATACAGATGTGATCCTCCTGGCAAAAACAAAAAAAAACGACGGTACTGGGAGTTTTAGGAGAAGATCGTCTGCAGTGTTGTGCCCTGCACCACGGTGGTAGTGAATGCGGGTCGAGAAACAAATAAACTGCTGTAGTTTACTTCCATTGATTTGCGCAAGGTGCAGCGGAGTTGTAGCAAATGATCAATAAAAAGCTTTTTGCTTCTTGGAGTCACCAGTCCAGTGGTGCACAGAACGATCTTGTCCACCAGGCAAGTCGAAGCTGCGCCGACTTTTGCGAATTGAAGAAGCCCACAGACTGGCTACGAAAGTAGTCTCTCCACCCGCGGACCATTTTCTGTACTACGAAGCGACCCCGAACGGAGCTGGTGATCCACCGAATAATCAGAAAGCAGGGGGGACTGCAGCGAAAGCGGAAGCGGAAACCGCGTTCCTCCTCGTCGTGGTCTCTTGTTTATTGTGTTTCCCTTTTTAATATTACGACGAGAAGACCACCACATTTTCCTCCAGGACGGTCGTGGAGGTCCGCCACATAATGATTCCTGTGCATCACATTGATTTGCGCTCTAATGAAATCAAGTGTCACAAGACCGCGGAAGAACAACTACACAAGAACCAACTGAAGATGAAAGCCGAAAATAAATCTTAATCTTTATGCGAGTGCGAGAGCAGGAGTTTGATAACAGATGAAGCGGACCGCTGCCCGGTCAAGTAGTCGGGTGTTCTTCTTCTTTGATTACTTTGACTTTTACGGCAAAAGGAAATAAGTAAAAAATCCGACGCGGAAAAATTATATCAAAGCCTACTCGTCATCTTCGGTCTATCAAACGGCCACCCAGCGCTACAGCTTGCGTTTCCGAAACACCACATGGTTAAACTGCACCTCCATGAAAGCGAAATCGCCGAAGCACGGCGTCTGCAAAGTCTCGCAGAACAGGTTCCGCTATCAACTGCAAAAGTGTCTGGGTCTGGAAGAGTGCCAGACTTGTCACGCAGAGTTTCCATGAGCCATGAGGTCTGGTATGTAGGACATAGCATGACAGATTCTGTGACAGTTCTATCATGCCTATCCTGCATGAGAAACTGCCTCTCGATCAGGTCAAAAGTAGACAGCTTTTGGCAATCATGCAACACAGATTTCCACATGATTCAGATTTAGCATGACAAGTCGCTTTGCTCCAGACCCAGACACTTTTGCATTTGATATCCGCAGGAACATCGCAAACGCGAACTGCGCGGTGCCCGCGGTTTCGTTCCCGGGGCGTGTGACCCGGTATCCTGAGTAAAAACGTCCCCACCCCATGGTTGTCATGCAGATTTGCGATTAAAGGAAGATTTGTAATGCGCATCGCCATGAGAGGCATTTCCAATCGCGTTTTGGAATTTGTAATGCTGTAAACAGGTTAAGCAGAAGAATTTGTGATGCGGCCGTCCTTGCTAACATGCACTACACTACGGACTGCAACTTCTCATGCGTGGCTCCCAAAACGTGTGGATTTGTCTTGCTAGATTCCTAACTTGACTCTGGTGTGGGGATGTTTTTACTCAGAATACACGGGGCGGCGCGTCCAAGTACCCGGGGTAGTACGCCGTCTCGGCCCAGTCCTCGATAAAATACAGCCCGTTGTTCCGCACGATGGGCCACAGGTGGTGGAAGGACGTCAGCATTTGGTTGTTCCGGTGCCCCCCATCGTCGATGATCACCTCAGCCTCGTAGTGAAGCGCTTGCTTCAAACCTTCCAACCGGAGAACGTCCTCCTGGTCCCCAATGTGCACGAAGTAGCCACCGGTGCTCGCGATCTTCTTCTGATGCTTTTCGACACACTTCAAATCCTGCTCCAGAAAATGGACGTTTTTGAAGCCCAGTTTGACCCACAGGTCTGCGCTCGCGCCCGGTCCGTACCACATCGTGCAACCAAACCCGATTTCCAGCAGCGGACGCCGTTTGCGCGTCGAGTCCTCCTCGTATCACACAGAAAAAAGCTGGCAGGGCATATTTGTATATGCAAAAATAAATACACAAAAAGCTCTGTACTGTATATCCGAAGCAGCATGCTATGGGGCCACCCATGACAAGTTTTCTTGTCTATGTATTCTTGCATTACAAATATGACCTGCCAGCTTTTTTCTGTGTGATACCTCGCCGCTCGCAAACATAATCTCCGGTAGATACTTCCCGTAAAGCGAGTGGTACTCGTGCGTTCTGTATTCCACCTTATCCGTTTTTTATCCTTTGTCAAAACATAAGTACCCACTACTCCTAAGACCTTCCAATTCATCTCACGCAAATCATTTTTGCATGCCCGGAACACGTCGCTACCATCATGCGGAGCGGCTTGCCACAGTACTAGCCAATTTGTAGTCGTTATTTTGGAACTTTGGCTTTGCAACGGCAGAGTATAAGAAAGTGGATCTGATGTGTTGACCACGCGGCTGTAGTAATCAAAAGCAGCAATGCACGACGAGAATGCGACTCCAACTGTGTGGTCATGCGTGACTCCCGCGACTACAACTTCTGGATTTAAAATGACTATGCAAAGTTTCCTATCCTGACTATGGGTCGGGTACGTTTTTGCTGAGGATATCTGTGTGCGGTTCGCGACCCGAAAGAAACGCGACGCCACAGCAGCCCAGCTGGCTCGGTTTTCCCGCGCGGCGCGCAGGTCGTCAAGGTTAGGGATCCTTTCATGAGAGGATGATGACGTGGGAGCTGCGGTGGGATTTGATTTTTCCTGAAGTGCAGTTTTGTGGTAATTCTCCGTGCTGGATCTCTTGCCTGCGGGTCTACTTGCTGTGGTCCCATTCTGAAAGTAAATTTCGAAGTCCCGTTTCCTCGCCGCCTTCTCGAGGACGCAGCCACCGCCCGAAGATGTTGACGAAGATTTTGACTTAGCACTCGGCCCCGGCCAACACGCCACCGCGTGGATGCCGAAGTTGCTGCGCGCCGGGTTGGTGAACTCTATCCGCGTGTGGTCCGCGGAGAGCAACTCGATAGCCCGGTGGGCCAAGGCCACCGTCGCGAAATGCGCCACGCGGAACGCAAACAGACTGCCGGGCGGAAGGGGATCTAGAAACTTTTTCGCCACGTAGGCGGCCAGGCGCTCGCGGACCGCCAGATGAAAGTGGTCGCTCTCGACCGTATGTTTGTAGCGCACAACTTTCAAGTTCTGCAGTTCCTCGTCTAGGGTGTCGTGAAAGACGATCACCGGGGAGTCATCTTTGTGTCTCTCGGCGGGACTTCTGGTATGAATGTCGCGCCCGGAGGGCGATATTGGTAACCAAGTGCGTGCGCGAAAATCTAACCAGCGCGAAAGCCTAACCAGCCGCGCTTGCGCCGCGCGGCTGCCGCCACCATTTCTTTTTAATTAGAATCCCACTGCTATCCCGGGTCATCGGAGGCTTCCGGATTCGCATTCAAAGCTTATCGCAGGAGCCTGCGGGCCGCCGCGGGCTCCACCACTTCCCCGCGGCCCTAAAGGGCCGCGGACAACTACTGTCGCCCGCGGCGGCCCGCAGGCTCCTGCGATAAGCATTGAATGCGAAATCCGGTCTGCTAGCTCGCAGCGTGGCATCCTTTCTAGCCCCCTGCGTGACAAACTGGCCCCCTGGCCCGGGAGGTATGTGGAAGGCCGAAAACCCGCGAACCCTTCCGGGCCACCAAAATCGGCCATTTCAGACCCGGGGAAGATGCCGAATTTCTGCTCACAACCCAGGGCAAATGGGGATTTTGTGACATACCCCCGCCCGCTTCTAGTGCGGTTTTTTTTTCCCAATCGCGATGGTACGGCGCAAGCGCGCGCCCGCCGGGCCGCCCTTGGTGGCCAGTTTCTAAGCCTGCCGAGGGTTCTCGATTTCTTTTAATTTTCGCGCTTTTTTCTGGTTTCTAAGTGGCCCCAGCGACCTGCACATTTTTACCGCCCGCATCTGCCTGGCAATTTTGAAGCCTGCGGAGGGATTGCGCTTTTGCGCAATTTCTCATCTTTTCCCATTTTCTAAGTGGCCCGGGTGATCTGGACAAAATCCGCCGATTGCTTCCACCCACGTTATGAAGCAAATTTTTGCCATTTTTTTCCAACTTTTTCCAGTTACGAAGCGGCCTAAGGCTTCCGGACAGGTCGCGGGCCTGCTTCTCCAACGCAGCTGGCCAGCGGGCGGAGCAAAAAATAGTCCGTCTCTTTTTCAGATACTAAGTGAGCCAAACCGCAAAAATGCTCTTTTTTCACCTTCTCCCGCTTGATTTCTGACGTTTTTGCGAGATTTTTGACCTCGTGGCCATTTTCCCATCTGGTCCGCTTTTTTTCCCTTCTCCCGCTTCATTTCTGGCCATTTCCCTGACCTTCACGCCTCCCGGCGGTTGCCCTATATGGTAACGGCAACTGCCTTCGCGCTGCGTTTGCTAAGCAATATCGCAAGCGCGCAGAGCGCGCGCGCCGGCTTCGTGGGCCGGCGCGCGCTCTGCGCGCGCGCGCGCACGCATTTGGTTACCAGATCAACGCGGTCTTGACCAAGTAGCTCTGCAGCCGTCGATGTCGCTCGTGTTCTTCTGGCCGGTCTCTCCGCTGCACTCTCGTCCTGTTTCGCTGCAGAGGACGTCGGCTGCTTTGTCCGTTTATTTCCAGTGTCACCTCGTCCACTGGATGAGGATGAAGTAGTAGTGCTTCGAATGTCGACAAAGTCGGCCCAGGACACGGTGGGTCGAAAGGCCTCGAAGAGGCCAGTACGCCAGTCGGAGCAGGTGGTAGATGTTGAACTACAAGGGCTTCTAGCTGTCGAAACCTGTAGTTGACCAGCTTGTGATGACAGCAGGTCCAACGTCTCGCCTGATTTTGACCGCGCCGTGGCGGTTCTTCCATGTTCATCTTCCTGCTCGAGTACAACTCCACTCGCGGAGTAAAACTTGTCTCCTGCGAAGTCAAATTGCGGGTAGTGCACATAGAGCTGGTCGTCCTGGCTCCGCCGGGCGCTACTAGCTTTCGATGATTTTTGATGCCTGTAGTTCTTTCCATCCTGTACGGCACCTGGAAGTCCACCTCGACGTCCCGCCCTACTTCTGTCAGCAGTTTTTCGTGCGTCGCCGCAAGCGACATGCAAAAGCTTGTGTTCGGACACCAAAACGATCCACAACACGAACACGTGATGGCAAGCAAGCGATGCGAACCACGGGAGGGTCATCTCTTCATCTAGCGGTAGCGCTGAGAACCGAATAGAAGTATCGACAAGCAGGGCATGAAGTTGCCAAGCGAAGTAGGAGAATCTGCTGGCTCTTCGTTTTATTAAATCATGTCACCTCGCACCACGACAAGTACACTTTTTCGTACCGCATCCGCAGTTGTACTTAGTACGGAGCAGGGTATAAGTACTTAGTTGTACCAACAAGATGACCGAGCCACCATCTAGAGTGAGATGATGTGGCGAGCGCGAGCGCGCGCGAAGCCAACAACAACCAGATAGCACTGTGTAGTTTTCTTGCTGATGGAACATGATCCATAAGTGCTTTATACAACCAGGTTTTCAAAATAAGACCCCACAAAGAGCAGGATCTGCATTGCAACGCGAGAGCAGTACCAAACCTGCTTATTACTTCTCTTTCAACCTGTGAAAATGTATCTGCTCCTTCTCGTCGTTCTGGCGCTAGGATGGTATCGCGCAGTAGCTTGTCGGCTGTCCAGCACACCTCATGGTGTGGAAACGTGTAACTCAGCAATATGCGGTTTAGCTTTAGTAGTATTGAAGTACAGAAATATATCTTGACTTTCAAGTCGTCTCTACAACAATGAGGCAGTCGTTTGGTCTGTCCGTCTTGTGAAGGCGCGTATGAAATTTTTGAAATCGTCCCGAGGAGCTCCCATCAAGTGAAAATGACTTTTGTATTTTTCCGTTCTGCAAAGCTTCATGAACAACGCACTTTCCATGCATCGTCGTTCCGGGCAGCTGTTTTCATTGCGCTTCTCGTGTCATATCTATCCCAGGAAACACACTTCGTAAAATGCAAACGCCGCAAGCCAAGAACTTGTTCCCAGTCAAGTCGGAAGTTGAGCTGCTCAGGACTTCTACAGCATTCACGAATAAGTGTCTTTCCGAGGATAAAACAGCTCCACGGTATCCTGGCCGTCGTAGGGCCGCGCTTTGTCGAAAAGGCGATCGGCCAGCGGGTAGACCGCCCCACAGTTGTCTTCGATGAAGAACGTCCACGGGCGCTGCAAGAAGGGGTGGAAAACTTCAAACGTGTGCAGTATCGATTCGTCCGAATGGTACGCGTCGTCGATCAGCAAGTGGAAAGTAGTATTTGCTGATAGTTGTGGACGGGCAGCAGGGCTCGCTGATACGCGTTCCTTGTTCTGTACCCTTGGCTCTTTATCCTGTGCTTCGACTTCCGGCTCAACGTCAATGGAGGTAGCCACAGCGCCCGCCCGACCCGGTCCGGCACCTTCAAGTGGAGATCCGTCAGTCGCCGACGTACCTCCGTCCCCATCAAAGGGCGCGTCTATGTTCTTCATGTCGAAGAAATTTATCGGGTCTGGTGCGGAAGATATTGCCGTCGGTGCAGTCGTTCTGACCATGCTGGAGGTTCCTCCGAGGTTGGAAGGAGGAAAAGTAGCACCATCATCTTCCCGATAGTTTTGTCCAGCACCGCTTTTGTTCAGCAACATCCTGCTCTTCACACTCATTTTTGCGTGCCGAATAGAATTCCGCACCCGCTGCCGGTTCAACCAGACTGAGAGGCCCTGCACAAACTTGTACACGTAGGGCAATATCAAAAACTGCGTGGAGGTCCTCGCGCTACTGGTAGATGGTGCTGGATGAACACCAGACTGACTTTCACCTCTTCCCGCACTGCTAGAGACAGAATGGTCCTGGTCTTTTCCCTGTTGCGCTTTTGTACCGGTAGGCTTCTGCAGTTGCGTCCGCAATCCCTCTCCAAGCTGAAAAGCGCCCCGTTGCACCAAATTTGCTGCGTTCTGCGCATACACGGTGGGGTCGAGGTCGAACCCGAAAAGCTGGAAATTGTTTGAGTTCTTATTTGAGGGGGTTTCTGCTTCTTGCAGTTGTACTGCATCATCTGCACGGACTACTTGTTGAACATCTGCTACCACTGTCGTTGCTTCTTCGCTTTCACTTCCAGTCGTGGCCTCAAGAACCTCTGCGCCGTCGTTCGATATTGAAACGGACTTTTCAGATTCCGCGAGAATTCCTTCCTCCAGCTTGGGCAGCAGCATTTCGTTCCACACTGTGTGCCACAAAGCTAGCCCGGTTCCGGACAGTATCCCCACTTCGGCCATCGCGAAAGACATCGCGTCTTTGTGATCATGCAGAAACGCTTTCATTGCTTCTCGTTCTTGCGTCTTCGACTGAGTCGAGCTCGTTGTGCTCCTTCGTGAAGAGCTTCTGGTCTCCGTGCTGCTGTCCTCGGCGCCGGCACTTTTCAAGTTGTCTACCTTATAGGCCTTCACTGCCGTTGCCACCCACCGTCTGACCCAGCGCTGCAAATGCACCGTGTAGCCGAACGCGTAGCTGTGCGAAAACCAGGCGTGCGGGTTCTATCCTGAGTAAAAACTACGTACCGGACCCAACGTTCAAGTGGGAGTATTGCCTGAAGACAAATGCAAATCCACAAGTTTCTGGTGCCAAGCATTTAGCCCAGTCTTATGATATGTATACTCAGGTACTATTGTCGAATCTTGACACCTGCTTACTTAGGAGACACGACAAGAAGTTCATCGTCGTCTCAAACACCACCAGAGTAGAACGCCGCTCATGCAAAAATGCCACAGCAGACCCCTCCTGCAGCACATGGATGGCACCACTAGATCTAGTTCAATCAAAATTATGGGGTACTTTTATGGGTACCGGTTTTTACTCAGCGTAGGTTCAAGGTTAGAGTCAGACTGCGAGACATGCGGTCGCCTCCCTGGTCGTTTTTCACCAGCCGCAGGTCCTCATCTTCCACATCGGTTCGCAAGACCCCGGTCACGCCGCCATAGCGGTTTTCGAAGTAAATCAGTTTTGCCGCAAAATCCAAAGTGTCGTTGAACTGCTTGTCGCTGCGAATCGGGTAGAAATCGAGGATTTCCACCTTCTTCCTCAAGCCACGTTTCACGACATCATCGTCTTCTTGTGGCTCCTCAGGCCCCCGCTCTGAAGTGCGTACAACTTGAGAAGGAGAAGATCGTCCTGGCTTCGGTAAAACGCGAAAAGAGACGAGGGATTTCAAATCCGTCTGGAAAAATTCCCGCGCATCGCCCACCGAAATTCCTCCGGGTCGCACTGCAGGAGGAGCTGCCTGGTTTGCTCTGTGTAGCTCCTCTTTCTCGGGCACCGCGATCACGGCTTCTGCAAGGACTGTCCTCGGAAGCAAGAGCAAAACACCGCGCAAAAGCAATGCAACAGAGCAAAAACCATGAGGCGTCTGAGGAGAGAGAATGGGTGCCATTTTGTCTTTCTAGAAGATGTTCTCTATGCTGAAGTTCAACACGATGTTAAATAATATTTTCACACCCCAATTTTTTCATAAGCTCGCGACACACTCATGCTCTCTCCTGCTGCTTCAGAAAGCTCCGCAGAAAACAAAAACAAACAGTCTTCCCCTCGGTAGAGCTGAATCTTGCAAAAATAAGCAAACACAGATTTATTATTATTTGGACATTAAAGCCGCCGTCCGATAAGTTTCGAAACTCGTGCGGCTTCGGAAACTAAGCAGGATGAACGCACTGCGGCTGCACTATGAGCTGTCAAGAATGATGAAGGAGCACGCCGGAGACAACCCAGAGAATACTGACATGACATTTTTTTCGCGCAAAATTCCAGCATCTGGTGCTCCCATTTTGGTCTTCAGTGACATTGCGATCTTCCTCGTGGGAATGAAAATCAAATCTAATATTCTTTCGTTCTCATTAATGTTGAAAGAAATCTTCATCCTGCGCAACTCCGTTTTCCTTCTCACCCTGGCGGCCAGGTCATGGGCCGGTTGCCCAGCACGTGCAGGTGCAAATGATACACCGTTTGTCCGCCGTTGTCTCCGTCGTTGACCGCGATCCGGAACCCCTTCTCCCCACAGAGCTCTCGCCCGATCTTTCCTGCCACGTAGAATAGATGACCAAGTACGGCTTTGTGGTCTTCGCGGGCTTCCGAGATGCGCGGAATATCCCGCACTTTTGGGATCACGAGCACATGCACCGGCGCTTGCTGTGGTGGTGAGGGGATTCTACTTCGCAGAAGTAGATAATGGTTGATGCAGCTCCAAATCGAGGATAATAATTGGAATTTGTGTTGGATTCGTTTGTGATCCATGTTGCACAGCCAAACACTAACACAGGGTTCGTTCAACTAATATACCCACAACTACCTGCTCCTGCGTCACGGAGTAATACAGGAAAAAGATCATGCACATGCTCATCCGTATGCTGAGTGGCCACGACTGATGAGATGACAAAAAATCAACGTATATTCCATACCGGGCTGATGTCCTTGAAGGCGTAAACTTGGTCGTCCTCGTACACCTTCTCGGAAGGAATCTCCTTATCCAGAATCTTGTCAAAAATCGTCGGCATGGTGGTGAAAAAGCGGCTGCGCGTCGTGATCGTGTGCTGTTTCGCTGTATTTACAAAAATACAACGAGGAAACCTAAATACAGTCCCTCGCGCTGTGGTTTCTTGCCGCTCCAGGAGTTGCACCGGTGCTGGCAACCCATGTACGCAGGTATGTATGGTGGCCAAGCTGCTGGCTGCGCGAGGCAAATAAAGAAATGCGCCAAAGCGTTTTTCCACAACAACTGCAGGCAGGGCAATCGCTGCTTTATCAATAGAAGGAAGAGATGAAACACAGCTCAAATATTTCTTGATGCTACTACTCTCGACACCTTTGCCTAGTGAGGCCGCCTGCAGAAGATGACTCGAGCGATTGTGAAGCACTGGCTTGGGCATATCTGTACAACTTCTACTTCACTAGAGGCTTTTCGTTTTCCAATATAACGAAAATGAAATTATGAGCATTTCCAATCGCGAAAATATTGATCGAAGCTAGATCTGGGCTCCCAGTTGTTCTCGGCACGTGGAGCACACCAGGGCAACGAGTCTCTTGATCGACGAAAACTTTTGTCTTTTTTTGCGATCTTCCGACAAGTAGACGTGATCTCAAATAAAAGCGAATGACGCACAAAACCTCGGAAAGTAAGAAGCAGGACGAGCTCCATCAAAAAACGCGCTAATGGTAATGTCCTGCCCTAGCCCTTGCATGAAAATAAGTACAATACGTGTGCGCTTGCCCGAAACACAAGTTATGCGTAGGACTGACTCAGTTCTATTTGCATTGCAACTACCTGCGACCGATAGATCACAGAAAGCAAGACATGGAGGCTTACAAAAACAAAAACAGCGCCGCAGGCATCAACACAAGGCGACGGTAAGCCCAAGTACCAATATACGTCGCTCTGCCCACACCTCGCTGACGCGAAGGGTGAAGTTGCAAAGCAACCAAAGAAAGAATCTCCTTATCCAGAATCTTGTCAAAAATCGTCGGCATGGTGGTGATATCAAATGCAAAAATGTCTGGGTCTGGAAACTTGTGATGCAAACCAGGGAATACTGGGCGCACTGTCATACGTGGCCAAGCATGACAAGTTTTTGAGCTGCTATGTGTAGCGTATTCCGCATGGCATACTGCGCTTTTGCATCACAGACAAATCGATCTTTTTGCACCTACGCATGACAGAGTTCCGAGTCATGTCAGACAAGCATGACAAATGTGGCAATCTTTCAGACCCAAACATATTTGCAATTCGTAGGTGAAATTGCGCCGCGGACCCGGACGCGCGTAAGGGCAATGAGATAAAAAGTTCCTTCTCCCTTCACTTAAACCTCCGCGCTGGCGTCGCTGAGACGAGTTTCGTTCGACCGCTACTCCAACAAAAGAACGAGCAGGAACAAAGGCATGAGGGCTGTTGCGGTTGTGCGCCGTCAGGATTTTGTCCTTATTTTCTTCACTTGTTCGAAACGGTGGTCTAGCAGAGTACGAAAACAAGCGTGAACTTGCGAAGGGAAAAAAGGCTTCGTAATTTTTCTCGCGTAAAAATCTTGCGTCCTTAGTTGTGTGTACAAAAGATAAACTCGAAATTAAGTGACTCGCCTGATGACTCGACAAACCTTTTGACTTACTGGGCCGCGGACGTCGTAATTCGGAACTGATACTGAACGGACGCCACATTGCTAATTACTTTACACATTAAAGCAAGAATTCACGTATTTACTTATCATCAATCTTCTGTGGGGGAACATGATGCCTTAGTATGAGTCTCTAGATCTTGATCTTCGCATTGATCTTCGTCGAGTAAAATAATTGCGGCGCTCTTCAAAAAGAGCAGATAGTCATCCATCGATTCCAGTAGCGCTTCTCCGGTGCGGCTGCTGGTTTCATGTGCAATATGGATTATTAGTCAGGATCACCATGATCACAATGCGCGTAGTCATGCGCGATCGCACCTGTCTCATCATCCAACAGCGCAATGTTTGCTGTTTCGAACGGGGATCACTACGAACGGAACACTCCACCTTCCACCCAAAAGTAGGGCCTGCTGATAAAGAATCTTCACAATCGATTTGAAACCAACTCAAAACGACGGACACGGGCAGCCAGTTGGCGTGCGTGCGCCCTGGCAAAGGAAGGGCGCGCTCCTTCTGCTGGCCTTCGCAGGCAAAAGGCAGGAAGGGGGCGCGCGGCCCGAGCTCAGTGGCGGGCGCGCGCAGCCTTGCGGCACGCTGACAGTGGCGCGGGCAGCCTATCAACCCGCCAACGGGCAAAACAGGCAAGGGGGCGCCGCCCAACGGGGCCGGCGGGGGGGGGGGGCGCGCCACAAGAGGGGCATCCCCCCGCGCCCCGCGGCCCACAGCCTTTGGCGGCGGCGCGCAAACCTTCCGCCGCGCCGGTGATCAATAGCAGACGGGGCCGGCCGACCTGCGCCCCGTTATGCTTTTGCGCACAATGGGGCGGGGGCGGCCCGACTTCGCAGGACTCCGGGAAGGCCAGCCCGTCGATCAGGAAACTCCCCAGATGCTCGGAACTGCAGCTGCACGGCCCCAAATGGTTCGCCGTGGCATTGCAATACACAACGCACGCGCCCAGGCGCAGAGCCGCCACGCCGTCGCGATCCTGTTGATGGCGTGCGTCATGTTTGAGCTTATCCATTATAGTTATGCTGTTACTGTCACCGAAACCGAATACAAAACATAAACAAGATTGACAACATAACCCCAGTGATAGTTCACCAGTGTGCAATCAATCCAGCCATCCCCTTGCAAGCGGAAAATGGTTCACTTCATCCTCCATGCCCTGAACATACGCCAAATGAGAAAGTCACACAGAATGTCTCCAGCACTCAAGAACCCATCGTGCTGAAGTCGCCTCATTGGCCGTAGCGTGTACTCACTCGTCTCAGACCCTTGTCTCAATCAAACTCCGTACTTTTTGGATTCACACTTGTCCTGACTTCAAAAGAAAAAGCAAGAAGAACGCAGTGGGAAACTGGTTTATCCGGATTAGGCACCACGAAGTTCCAGCTCAATTGCAAGTTGAACGGGTGGAAGAAGAACTACTGGAGATCATTCTCCAACACTTCGCCCAGCGAGGGGATTTCGCCGCCTCAACTCACGTGGAAAGACAGGAGAGCTACTTTTTGTTTTAATTATGTAGTACACGTTTTTCTGTTCATGATGGACAACTCTACACGTACACGCATTATGGGGGCACAAAAAGTGTATACAGTTGAAAATGTTGATGCTCAGCTTTCCCAGGCAACGAACTGTGGAATGTTCTCGAACTTGTGGTCAAAACAAGGGTATGTATTGCCATTCAATACGTAAAAGTATGTACAAAAAGCTTTAGCAGGATCGTTAGACACTTCAGAAATGTTGCACCATCTGCTTCTAGAAACAGAACACAACCATACCTTTTAAGTACATGACATCACCCCTATTAGCGAACTTCTCGCTGTAGTTGATAGCATCACATTTAGACGACAGCAACGAGGAGGAGGACCACGGGGACGCGCATTGTTCGCGCTCGTGTTTCTACTGTGAGTTGTTTCATCTGCAACAAGCTATCATATTCCCCTGTTCTACTTCATTGTTCCAACTACACTCTCTCGTCACGACCTACCGCGCCCCTATTGATACTGCGGAGTCATCAAAATTCCCACGGGACCACTTTGCTGTCGCAGCAACATCCTTTGCACCTCCTCCAAGTCGTCCCCCTGCTTCGTCTCATCGCCCGACGAAGCTGCCGTATCTTTAGTCAAGTCCGGAACATTCTGTTGCTGGTAGGTTCCTGCCATCACAGGCTTGGAAAACGTATTGACACCCTGTTGCGGCACCCCTACGCTGCGACACTGTTGGAACGCGAATCCTGCCGGTGATTGCTGGTTGCCACGGGGATTTTGCTGGAGTACCGTGGCGGAGATCCGGGCCACAACCGGCGGTGGCGGGCGGGACGAGGGAAAAAACACCGACTGCGTGCCGCTCGTTTGCTGGCGCAGCAACCAGGCCCGCTCCGCCAGCGCGGCGCGCTTGCCGAGAATCGGGGTGAAGGGCTTTGCCGTACTAGCCGGATCGTTGGCGCTGGGAACGAGGAGTTGGTGCCAGGGATTTGTCGGTGCCGCACAGGAGGTCGCGGAGCCGGGGGCAACACTGGAGACGAACGTGTTGCTAGTGGAGATTTTTTTCTTCATCCGAATGAACTTCTCATGCGCGAGTGGTTACAAGCCGTGACTTGACACCCGAGAGATCTTCACCTCTATTCAGTTTCTTCCGCCCGCAAAAAGTATTCAAAAAAATCTCATAAATATACCCAGAAACCCGTCCCTGAACCACAGAAGGATGACGCGCAAAGGGTCCTCTCCCAACGTCGACTTTGTCTTATTGAAGTGAAGAAAGCTGATGTAGGTCCTTTCATCTCCACCCTGGCGGGTTTTTTCAAACCGTCGATCTTCGTCTGATGCAAAAACCTAAACATCACAGTGTTGCTCATGCGTAAATTTTGCGGCCTTGTTCAAAGTTGTATCCACTTCTAACGTAAGGCCAGCCACAACAGTGCGGACATCAGATCTTTTTCAACATGATCATTCTTCCTTTGCGTATCGGCTGCAAGGCTGTGACGGACTTGCTTCGCATCACCGTCATGCTGGTCGAAAACGGGGAAGTTGCCCGGATCAGCTCGCGGTTTCGCTGCTTGATGCTGTCCAACGTGGGGGAGTCCGCCCGTTTTGTGTACTGCGGATCCCGGATCACACTCCGGGCACGGGGTGCGTACGCGAAGTTTTGCACCTAAGGGTTCAGTCCTTGTCTTTCTTGTCACTATAGCAGGTATGTAGCACCGTCTGTGTTCTGACCGTTCGGCACTTAGTACTTCGAAGTGTGACCACGCGAGCGAATCTAAAAAAAAGGTTGTCATGAGACAAAAACTTCTACCTTCGCCAAGTGCTCTCGGGCTTTCTGGAACGCGTCTGTCGCTTTGGTGGGCAATTCCTGCATGGCGATCCCGAACTGCGAAGAGGGTACCGCCACGCACCGCACCCGCCCCTGCTTCCGCACCGTGCGCGGACGGACCGATGCATGATGATCTTCGGCGGAGGTATTTTTGACACAAAGACAATTATCATTTTCGTTGTTGTTTACTTCGAGCGATTGGCTCCGCTCCGCACTGGGCGGGAGTGGCGGGGTGGACACCTGTCCGTCGTGAAGCCCGCAGGGCGCAGCAGACGCAAACGATCCGGTCGCACTCGCTAAGCCGTGCAGCGGCGGAACGATCGGCTCAGCCTTTGCAAATGCAGCTTTATTGCCGGTGGACGATATGCCGCTAGAAGTACAACAGCTACTCACGGACCGGCCAACTAGATGACGAGGTTTCGACGAGCTGTCAAGGTCCTCCTCAGGTTTCGGATCTTGATCGCAAGACGGATTTTTGGCGATTGTGGTTGTCGAGGAGAGTTTTTCCTGTTCAATCAACGTGGCATGCCGGATCACCTCTGCTTGTACTAGCGGAAAAACGTAGTTGCCGGAAGTTGTCGAGGTTGAAGATGAATTGGTGCTCTTTAATATTTCTTGTTGGGCAATTCGTCGTCCACTCGGCGTCTTCTCCTGGCTGCCCGTGCTGCTCAACAAATGCTGCTCCCTTACGCGCAGCTCCAGCCGGGCCAGCCGCGCTGCGTTGGAAGCCAGAAGCCGATCCGTGGAGCTGGTCGTTTGGAGGGCGGGTTTTGATATTTTATTTTCCCTACATGATATTCCAACTGGTGCACGACCAGCGGGCTTCGTTCTGGAAGAAGTAGAAGCAGTAGATGACACTTGCAGCTCATCTCCTGTAGTTGATCGTCCGACCTTATTTCGTCCGCTAACAACAGCCCCGAGTGTGCGCTCGACCTTCAGCTTCAAAAGGTTTAAAAGTAGCATCTTTTCCGCTTGTGGCCGCAGCTGCTCCGTCGTATTATCATTTTCCCACTCCTCCAGCATGGCAAACACGTCCGCAACCGCGATGGAAAGTTTCTGGTTTGTGGTCTTGCTTCTTCCGCACTGACTCAACGCGGCTTCCGCTACTTTCTCGACCGGGCAAAACCCGGCGAAGTCCGAGGAGGGAAACAAGTCCAGAAACCCCGCGAGGGCCTCGAGCTGCAGCAGCTCCATCAGCTCGGACTGGTGCAAGTGATCCTCATCCATCGTTGCGACAGACTTCCGCAACTCCGCAGCAACCGGCCCGGCATGGCCGGTGTAAGAAACTGTGGGCGCAGTTGACGTGGGCATGCTACTGGTTTCGGTTTCGTAGCCTTCTGTTGTGCGTGTGCTATTTTCAATATTTTAACTGTACTCCCTGTCTGCAGCTGCCACGATCACGAATGCATTCTACTTCACAGATGAAGCTTTTCCATTAAGCAGGTGAACGTAATCGTAAGCGACTTTCGTCACACTGAATCCGGAAAGAACTTTTGTACTTTTATATCAACCTAGCTCTAGCATGTACAGCTCCCGTATTGGCATGGTGCTGGTGAAACAGAAAAAAACTCATGAAAAACCGATACTCGGGTGTGATGTTGAACATGTGCTATCGCATCAAAACAAAAGGAGAAAAACTCATGGCGCTTTCGATAAAAAAGGGAGCGGCGCAGACAACTTCACGAAAAATTACAAGAGAAGAACCAGGTCCTATTGCTTCACATCTTCTGAGTAAAAAAAACACGCTTCAGGCGAGTTCCGATGGGTGTTCTAGCAGAGACAGAAGATGGTCGAGATTTCATCCTCCTCGCGCAACCGATTTTTCACATTACCGATAGAGGAGATAGAGACGACAGAGATCATAGTGAAAGTGCGAGGCAAACAAATATCCCACTCAACAGCCACCGAAGAACAAACAACGAAAAAAACTTCTCATAGAGACGACCTCATTGACATTTTTCTGCAGCCGGACCGTAAATTCCAGGTAGTAACCCAAGTTGAACAAGCGAAAAACCGACAATGAACTTATCTGCTTGAGACTTTGCCACACCATACCACGTCATCAAATGTCGAACAGAACAAAGAAATATTTCAACAAACAACAGGCTTTGCTGAGGCAGAAGGTCTTCATTGCCAGCACCGAATTCTTGTTTGTTTGTTGACTTTGGATACACGGAATCCGGGTGGAGATTATTTTCTTCTCTCGTGTAGTTCTAGCGCTATTTGAAGAAAAATACAGTGTGCCAGAGCCGCTTTAGGCCTGCTGAGAAAAAAACCGAAAGGAAGTGCTGCTTAGAAGTTAAAAAGCCTACCGATAAAAATTAGTTGTCAATTGATAAAATTGTTGTTTTGAAAAGTTGGAAGGTCTGTTTTTAACTGTTTCCGTCTTACAAGAGGTCTGAAGGGTTGAAAGTGAAAGCTTTTGTTTCTATCGAGCTTGAAACTTGAGCGCAAGGTGAAAGTCTAAAACTTGAAAAGCTGCCTGTTTGTAAATTTTTAGAAGTAAGCGTCGCTGAGTGAAAGAAAAGTAACCGAGTAACAAGTTTTTTCCAGCACCGAATTCTTACTTCCGAAACATGTTGATAAAATGATTATCATAATTCTCAAGAAACTGAAAGTAGAAAATCTTCCAATTAGTATGGAACTCCAGGAAACACTCCAGGGAACTTGTTTCCAAAGATGTAATCCTTCTTGACAACATGGAGTCCTTCATCTGCGGCTCATAATCCGGCGCCGCCAAAGAACTCCCTACTATCTAAAGCCTCTCCCGACCGCACGACCGGCTGTTGACCAGCACTACTGCTCAAAGGTGATGGCTGTAGGCTGAACTCCGAGTTCGTGCCCTTCAAGATGCTAGCACCTTTCGCCCCAGCCTCCACCGAGTTCATGTACGACCCAGCGGCCGAGCTGTGCAGGTACGACGCGTCCTGCGCGGCTGACGCGCCAAACTTCCCCGTGGACGGAACCAGCAGGTAGGCCCGGGAGTCCGACGAGCCAAATTGCCCGGGGGTCGGCAGAGGCACGTCGGAAAGCGAATAGAGGTCGCCGGCACTACTAAAAGAAGTAGCACCACCTCCGCCCGCTCTACTCTTCCCGTCGTCGTACGCGAACCGGTTTTCAAAAGTCACTCTGCGTTGCGTTCCGCCTGCCGAAGCGTAATCCTTTTGTTCCGAACCATGATCGTCTTCGTCGTCTGCCGTGGAGAAAATAAAGCACGCAATAGCCAGCATCGCCAACACGCCCGCCAAAGCAATCGACACCGCGAGAAACCCCGTGCGCATGCAGTGCATGTTGGCCTCAAGATCGTTGTGCTTGTTCCGCCACGAATCTTGGTAGCCTCGGTTACCGTTTCCTTGGTTCCGCAGTCCACGCGGCCGCGCTTGCTCAACATCCCCTGCGGACGTTCCACCACCGTCGTTCGTGGCGGAACTGGAGATCTGTGCGGACGTTGCAGTAGATAGCGTGGTGTTGGCAGTTTCGTGTAGTTCCTGTAGTCCATCTTCTGTCAGTCCCCCCTCGTCGCGTTGTACTAAAGCAGGCGCACCTAGCCGCAAAGGGGGCCCGAGCGTCGTTGATGGATCATTCTCATCTTCGCGGCCAACGGAATTGGAATCCTTTGGGAGGTCTACTTCTTTGTCTCCGTTCGAAGGACGATTGCTCGCAGCAGCAGCAGGTGGAGGGGCAGGTGATGTACTAGTAACAACCGGCGCGTTCGTAGTTGTGCCCCGAGAATTGCCTTTTGGCAGTAGCGCCACTTTGTCTGGAGCTGAAATTGGTGTAGTTGCTGCTGCACTACTTTGCGTTTCTGATGGTGCTTCACCTGCTACGCTACTTCCAGTTGCTGCTGGTGGTGCTTCTGTACTACTTTGAGAAGTTTCTGCTGGTGCTTCACCCGCTCCGCTACTTCCAGTTGCTGGTGGTGCTTCTGTACTACTTTGAGAAGTTTCTGCTGCTTCACCCGCTCCGCTACTTCCACCAGTTGCGGGTGGTGCTTCTGTACTAGTTTTAGAAGTTTCTGCTGCTTCACCCGCCCCGCTACTTCCAGTCGCGGGTGGTGCTTCTGTACTAGTTT
>CAJINV010000021.1:0-41315 GCA_905178155.1 Amoebophrya sp. A120 | reverse complement strand
TTTCTAGCCCCCTGCATGACAAACTGGCCTCCTGGCCAAGAAGGTATGTGGCCATCCACCTTCGCAAGGAGGCATCCTTTCTAGCCCCCTGCATGACAAACTGGCCTCCTGGCCAAGAAGGTATCCGGAACGCCGAATCTCCGCGGTCCCTTCCGGGCCACCAAAATCGGGCATTTCAGACGCGGCGGAGGTGCAGGATTTGTGCCCACAAACCAGGGCAAACGGGGATTTTGTGACATCCCTCCGCCCGCTTCTAGTGCGTTTTTTTTTTCACAATCCCGACGGTATGGCGCGACCACGCGCCCGCCGGACCGCCCTTGGTGGCCAGTTTGTAAGCCTGCTGAGGGTTCTCGACTTTCGCCCACTTCACCTTTTTTTTCAAGTTTCTAGGTGGCCGAAGGGCTCTGGACATTTTCACCGCCCGCATCTGACTGGCAGTTTTGAAGCCTGCGGAGGGATTGCGCTTTTGCGCAATTTTTTATCTTTTTTCATTTTCCAAGTGGCCCGGGCGACCTGGACATTTTTACCGCCCGCATCTGACTGGCAGTTTTGAAGCCTGCGGAGGGATTGCGCTTTTGCGCAATTTTTCATCTTTTCTCATTTTCCCAGTGGCCCGGGCGACCTGGACATTTTTACCGCCCGCATCTGACTGGCAGTTTTGAAGCCTGCGGAGGGATTGCGCTTTTGCGCAATTTTTCATCTTTTCTCATTTTCCCAGTGGCCCGGGCGACCTGGACATTTTTACCGCCCGCATCTGACTGGCAGTTTTGAAGCCTGCGGAGGGATTGCGCTTTTGCGCAATTTTTCATCTTTTCTCATTTTCCCAGTGGCCCGGGCGACCTGGACATTTTTACCGCCCGCATCTGACTGGCAGTTTTGAAGCCTGCGGAGGGATTGCGCTTTTGCGCAATTTTTCATCTTTTCTCATTTTCCCAGTGGCCCGGGCGACCTGGACATTTTTACCGCCCGCATCTGACTGGCAGTTTTGAAGCCTGCGGAGGGATTGCGCTTTTGCGCAATTTTTCATCTTTTCTCATTTTCCCAGTGGCCCGGGCGACCTGGACATTTTTACCGCCCGCATCTGACTGGCAGTTTTGAAGCCTGCGGAGGGATTGCGCTTTTGCGCAATTTTTCATCTTTTCTCATTTTCCCAGTGGCCCGGGCGACCTGGACATTTTTACCGCCCGCATCTGACTGGCAGTTTTGAAGCCTGCGGAGGGATTGCGCTTTTGCGCAATTTTTCATCTTTTCTCATTTTCCCAGTGGCCCGGGCGACCTGGACATTTTTACCGCCCGCATCTGACTGGCAGTTTTGAAGCCTGCGGAGGGATTGCGCTTTTGCGCAATTTTTCATCTTTTCTCATTTTCCCAGTGGCCCGGGCGACCTGGACATTTTTACCGCCCGCATCTGACTGGCAGTTTTGAAGCCTGCGGAGGGATTGCGCTTTTGCGCAATTTTTCATCTTTTCTCATTTTCCCAGTGGCCCGGGCGACCTGGACATTTTTACCGCCCGCATCTGACTGGCAGTTTTGAAGCCTGCGGAGGGATTGCGCTTTTGCGCAATTTTTCATCTTTTCTCATTTTCCCAGTGGCCCGGGCGACCTGGACATTTTTACCGCCCGCATCTGACTGGCAGTTTTGAAGCCTGCGGAGGGATTGCGCTTTTGCGCAATTTTTCATCTTTTCTCATTTTCCCAGTGGCCCGGGCGACCTGGACATTTTTACCGCCCGCATCTGACTGGCAGTTTTGAAGCCTGCGGAGGGATTGCGCTTTTGCGCAATTTTTCATCTTTTCTCATTTTCCCAGTGGCCCGGGCGACCTGGACATTTTTACCGCCCGCATCTGACTGGCAGTTTTGAAGCCTGCGGAGGGATTGCGCTTTTGCGCAATTTTTCATCTTTTCTCATTTTCCCAGTGGCCCGGGCGACCTGGACATTTTTACCGCCCGCATCTGACTGGCAGTTTTGAAGCCTGCGGAGGGATTGCGCTTTTGCGCAATTTTTCATCTTTTCTCATTTTCCCAGTGGCCCGGGCGACCTGGACATTTTTACCGCCCGCATCTGACTGGCAGTTTTGAAGCCTGCGGAGGGATTGCGCTTTTGCGCAATTTTTCATCTTTTCTCATTTTCCCAGTGGCCCGGGCGACCTGGACATTTTTACCGCCCGCATCTGACTGGCAGTTTTGAAGCCTGCGGAGGGATTGCGCTTTTGCGCAATTTTTCATCTTTTCTCATTTTCCCAGTGGCCCGGGCGACCTGGACATTTTTACCGCCCGCATCTGACTGGCAGTTTTGAAGCCTGCGGAGGGATTGCGCTTTTGCGCAATTTTTCATCTTTTCTCATTTTCCCAGTGGCCCGGGCGACCTGGACATTTTTACCGCCCGCATCTGACTGGCAGTTTTGAAGCCTGCGGAGGGATTGCGCTTTTGCGCAATTTTTCATCTTTTCTCATTTTCCCAGTGGCCCGGGTGATCTGGACAAAATCCGACGATTGCTTCCACCCACGTTATGAAGCAATTTTTTGCCATTTTTTTCCAACTTTTTCCAGTTACGAAGCGGCCCAAGGCTTCCGGACAGGTCGCGGGCCTGCTGCTCCAACGCAGCTGGCCAGCGGGCGGAGCAAAAAATACTCCGTCTCTTTTGCAGATATCAAGTGGGCCAAATCGCATAAATGCTCTTTTTTCACCTTCTCCCGCTTGGTTTCTGCCATTTTTGCGAGATTTTTGACCTCCTGGCCATTTTCCCATCTGGTCCGCTTTTTTTCCCTTCTCCCGCTTCATTTCTGGCCATTTCCCTGGCCTTCACGCCTCCCGGCGGTTGCCCTATATGGTAACGGCAACTGCCTTCGCGCTGCGTTTGCTAAGCAATATCGCAAGCGCGCAGAGCGCGCGCGCCGGCTTCGTGGGCCGGCGCGCGCTCTGCGCGCGCGCGCGCGCACGCATTTGGTTACCAGATCATTTTTTGCCGAAAAATACACCGTCGGAAGGGGGAGGTTGAATGCCTGTCAGATGTTGTGAAAGTTGGGCGTGATCTACTTGGCGACTTCCTCGGTGTTTTGTTGGCCGTAAATACAATACAGTAAGTCATGAACGAGGACGATACAAACACGGTCTGCAATGATGAAATCAATGATTCAGACTCTGCACGATGATAAACGGGTACGGGAACGAAAAATCTGGACGAAAGATGAAGAGTACGCGACTTCGCGAAAGTCCTCGGAATGGCACGAGAACAAGACTGGAGCAGAACAAGGCGTGATGAACCAATATAACGCGACGAAAACGAAAACGAATCTAACAAAAATACAGCCTCTTTTGTGCGGCCGATTTCGTCTTGGCGTAGTACTGATCTTGCGTTCTTACGGGTAGATACTTTATTTCGGAAAGTCAAAATGTTTAGACTCTGTTCTGTATCTCCAGCTAATAAGTAGGTCTTTAAACATCTTCATTCGCATTGGATTTCTTTTTCGTCGCCGCTGTTTTTGTGCGTTTGTCCCCGCACTTTTTTCGACCGGATTTTCGTTCTGTCTTTTCCTGCTCCGGCTGCTTATTATTTTCCGGAGTGTTTGCATTTGCATTTTCGTCCACGGGCAGCTCGTCTTCGTCGGCGTTGGCAGGTGGTGAGATACTATTTTTCTCCTCGCCGGCCTTCTCGTAGTTGTTCTCGTCGTAGTTCTGATCGAAATGCGCTTCTTCCTCGAAAGACGGCACGAAAAAGTCGGCCGTGCCCGCCCGCTGCAAGGTAAGCACCGAAGGAAGCGTCGCATTGGTTGTAGTACCACCTCCCGCTCCCAACAGTGTAGTTCCAGACGCCAGTCCTCCGTCGGATGATTTTTGGCTTTTCACGCCTTCCACCACCAGGCGCGAGCCCCTCGACGAAGGGGCAGCTACTTCACCAGCGGCAAACTGGTTCACGAAGCTGCTCCGCCGCGAAGAAGATGCAGCTGCTGCGTTTGTTCTTGCGTTTATCCTGAGTAAAAACGTCCCCACACCAGAGTCAGGATGGGGATTTTTTTTTGCCCTGCCCCCAATTTTTCATCATTCAACTATTCTAGTCGGGGCGGTGGGCGTTTCCAAAAATGTGAAGAACCCCTCCCGCCCACCATGTTATTCACATGTGAGGAATTGCGCGGGTATCCGGCTTTTTTTTTTTCCCGATTTCTTACTTTTCCGCGCTTGTCCCCTGCTCCAGCATGTTGGTTCTCGATCCACTTTCGTACTGCGCCCCGTGTTCTCGTTTCGCCTCCGTTTTTTCCCTCCTGCCCCGCGTGCGTATGCCCCGCGGCCTAGTCCTCCTCTTTCTGTGGCCCCAACGACGCGCGCAGATGTTCCAACCCCCCGCCGCCCTTCATGCGGTTCCGTCGAGCTCGGCGTCGTTTTCAATGTTTCCGACTCCGCGCGCCATTTTCCATGATGATTTCTAAACGCTTGTGCGAAAAAGTGCCGCGAAACTAATCCAAAGACAATGACAAAGAGCGTGAAAGGCCATAAATAGAAACAAGGTGATGAATTGAATGTTAGAAACAGGATAAGTATAGAAACGCACTACCATCATATTTGCATTGCCCCACGTCCCACAGCCAGCCCCGCACCGTGGAGTCGGCTCCCCCGCATGGATAAAAGCAGTCGTCTGTATCCGTAAATGAAGGCCCTAAAATATCCACCTTTTCGCCCATCTTTTCAAATTTTGGCCAGTTGATTGCTCGGCGCCCTCACCGATTATCGCGTAGCGCCTCTTCGATGGCGGCTGCGCGTCCGCCTTTGCAAACGCGCCAAGCCGGGCTGTTCTATTTCTGCCCCGAGGCCCGGGGCAGAAACGCAAGCCAAACACCCCAAAAAGAAAAGCCATCCAAAACGAGCCTCCCAATCATATGAGGCCATGGACCCTGAGCGCGCCTCTGCTTGCGCAGGTAAGGAAAGGCGCCCGGCAATAGCGACAAACGCGGAAAATGCCCCCGGCCAATTTACCCTCGACAAGGCGCAGCCAAGCGAAAGGCTGCGCCCCCCCTCTTATCAGCCCCGGCCTGGCTTGGGCCTGATTCGGAAACAGCGCCCACCGCATCTTCTGCGCAGCTTCCCAAACCCCTAGCGGTTCAGGACTTGGCGCGCACCCAGTAAAATGAGGACAGGCGGCGTACGCTGGGAAACCCGGAAAAGCCAACTGGAATGGGAGGTCTAGGTAGAATAGGGAGGCGCGCACATACCACAGCTGTCCGAGAAGCCAAAGGGGTCGAGAGATCCGGGAGACCTGAGGAGCGAGCAACCCCTGACGAGGTGGCTCGTGCTTCATGGCGCAACCTTTTCAGATGTGGACACGGCTGAAGCGGGGAAATATACCTCGGGGCGCATCTTTTCAAATCTGAAAACCAACAGGCGAAAAAGCTGCTGTGCTCTCCTGTGGTTCTTGAGATTTGAAAAGATGCCCTTTCAGCATCTTTTCAAATCTGAAGCGCGTGGCCTTTGGCCTCCAAAATTTGAAAAGATGCTGAAGGAGCATCTTTTCAATTTTTGAAGCCGCAGAACACGGGGTCGGCTTACTCGTCTGTGGTTTTCAAAATTCGAAAAGATGCTAAAGGAGCATCCTTTCAATCTTCGAAGCCGCAGTAGAGCCGATCCGTTTTCTGTCCTGAGGTTGCCAAGATTCGAAAAGATGCTGAAGGAGCATCTTTTCAAATTTTACATGCCGCAGACGAGGAGGGCAGCTGGCTGTTCTGTGGCTTTCAGGATTTGAAAAGATGCCGAAGGAGCATCTTTTCAAATTTGAGAAACCACGCAAAGGGAGGTCAGCTCAGTCTTCTGTGGCTTCCAAAATTTGAAAAGATGCTACCAGCGCATCTTTTCAAATTTCGACAGCCGCGGAAAGGGTGTGCAGCCTATTCTTCTTCGTGTCTTTCAAAATTCGCAAACTTGCTGAGGGTGCATCTTCGCAATCTTCGGAGCCACAAAAGAGGCAAGCAAACAGGTGTCGCCAGAGGCACGGCTTTGCTTACCATCTGGCGACCCGCCAGCTGGAGCGCAAGTCAAAGCCTTTGACTTTCGTCAGCAATTCTCTGTCTGGGCGCACCAAAGAGGTTCCCAAATAGGTTCATCAAAATCCACCATACCATGCGGAATAGCTTAAGTTAATAGCCTCTTGGGAGACCTCATCAAAGAGGTTGCCAAAGAGGTTGTCAAATTTTGAAAAGATGCTGAAGGAGACATCTTTTCCCCGCATGGATAAAAGCAGTCGTCTGTATCCGTAAAGTGGCCGAATTCGGCCACCGCCGACAGGGCAAGGGAATAGGATGGTCGTTCTAGTTGTACTTCGGCGTCGTCGACGTCGTGGTCGGCATGATCTCCACCAGTGCGACCAAGAACACGCAGATGATTTTCGTTAGCATTTGCTCCAACTGCTGTGCGGCTTTTGGCTTTTTTAGTCAGGAAAGCGGACGACGACCAGGCTTGTTTCTCCTTTTGTTTGCCGGTCACGATCATGTGGTCAACATCTTCATCATCAACCATCAACGGGCTTTGCTTATTATCCTCCTTGGACTTATTGATCAACAGAACAGGGAACGATGAAGTAGATTCGCTAGCACCTCCTGCCCGCGAACTACTGGACCTCCGGTCGAGCCTTGTTGCCCCGACGAGCCTTGTGGAGCTCGCTGTTCGTTTATTCCGTGTTGGGTCCTCGTCCACGACAAGGTGTGGAAAAGCCCTTATTTGCGCAGTAGAACTGGAAGCTGTTGTATCCGTCAACGTTCCTCGGTCCGCGTCTCTATTATTCCTGGTGCTCCCCTCTAGGAGTACTGCTCCGGTGGTAGTTGTTCCACGCAAAACCGCGGCTCGCGCGAAGAGGAACGTGGTGGCAGAAACAGAATGTGTCCCTTTCATCTTGCATGAAGGCCCTGCACAATTTCCTTCCGAGGACCACCCTGTAGTTCTTGACACGGGGGAGAAATAAGCGTCAGAGACCAACAAGGCGAGGAAATAAATGCACATTGGTGGAAAAAGCTTGATGTTCCCCCACCAGAGGCTGCTGGAACGGCTCATCTTGTATTTGTTCATCTGCAGCTGATGTGAGTAGAGTAAACTAGATATACTTGTTTTAGGGGGCATAATTTAGGCTCGTGCAAGTATAGTGATGAAGGCTGCTCCTTTAGTAGAAAAGTGGCATCAAGGTTGTACTATGATAACACACGACCTCCAGGAAGGTGCTCACTTCTGTGCCGCAAATACAACCTACAGTGAAACATCGTGCAAATCAAAGTCGGGCGGGGATGGAAAAGCCTGAAACGGAAGTAAGTTCGTTGCCTTGCATGGGTATCACTATCGGGAGCCACGTCCAATATGCAAGCACAAACTTAAACTTTTTGAACCTCTACTTGAGGTAACGGCAAAGGAGCTCAACGATTGGTGGATTGGTGGAGTGTGGTGCTGCAGACATACACTAGGCAGCAAACCAACACCAGGACGAGAACTATTAGCACGAATTCCTTGCCAACGAGAAGGACGAATAAACGATAGAAAAGTAATGGCGTGCTTGTGCTTCTTTCGTGACCACGACATCAACCAGTCCGGCGCTGAAGAACACGTCCCGGAACTTTTTGTAGAACCACGGAAGTTGACGAGAACTGCTAGAACTACGGAAATCGAGGACGTTTAGGGGAACGAAGAGAAGAGGTTCCTGCACGACCACGAAGCGGGACTGAGATCTTCACGACAATTATGAATACGATAGCTTAATAGAGGTGGAAAGTACGAGCTTGTCTTCTTCCTTCTAGACGTGTCCTTCCTCATACTAGACGAGTGGTCTACTGCTTGCTTATTTTATTTCACGACTTACGTACTACTTCCGCATCTTGCACTTGCACGAAGATGACGCAGCGAAGTACGCAAAGAGTGAACATGGGACTAAGCTGAACCGGTAATTTCTGTCCTCGAGCAAGAAGCGCAGTCACTCTTTCGACACGGAAGTGTTTTTTTCTCATATTGGGGTTTTCAATTAAGTACATTGGTCACCAGCATCGTCTTGGCAGGAGCGAAACTTTTTCTTTGACCACTAGCGCAGGAGTCGGAGCTTGTCCTCACAGGGCTGATGCGGGATACGCACGAGGACAATTTATTCACTGTGGTAGGGTGGCCGCGCCCTCTTGCGGCATCGCACATGGGTCCAAAAAACATTGTACTTACTAACGACACGGAAGAAGAACTACTGCGCAGCTTCTTTCCAAACGTCGCAGGTAAACGGGGAAAAATGGGATCTGTTGGCCGGAAGAAAGCTCTTTCTTGGTGTAGATTCTTCATCGTTAAAAGAAAGAAAAAATATTTGGAACGACGTAGTAGCGAGAAAAAAAAGCGAACAGAGAAAAAGCTTTAGTAATCATGGGGAACATATTCAAAAGCTGGGTGGGGATCTTCGCAGGTTAGTACTTACTACTTGACGGCAAAAAGTTTGTTTTTCTACTCTTCCTAATGGATTAAAATCACGTATTTGCAACGCAAACATGAAAATGCTGTGCATCTTTCTAGAACAGAAGTTGGAAACAAAGCAAAGTACATGGGCAAGGACCCCGTGTCGTGCGTGAGGTCACAGGAATGTGGTTGCGGGCGGAACTCGTTGCGGGCGTAACTCAAAAATGAAAAACTGTCAGCTTGCATTGAAAAAAAAGTACGTTAACTACTTACTTACTCGCTTCATCTTAACACTTCTGCCAGAGGAGGCATCGGGAACTGACAACAGCCACCCTCCCGTGCTTGTGCGCCACAACCTAGCGGCAGCAACCGCCCTCCTCCTCAACATCGTCCGGCAGGTTGACCACGCCCGTGTCACTGTCAAATCCAACATCCTCGCCCCCCTCGGGCGCCTGGCTCCCACCGCCGGGAACCTGGCTCTCGTCGGCCTCGTCGTCGGCGTTCTCTTCTTGCTGGGAACTGGCCCCGCTGAGGCTCCCATCTCCGCCTTCGGAGGTCGAAGTCGATTCGCCGTCGCCGGCACCCCCCGTACCTCCCGCAGCGTCAGCGCCGCTATCACCGGCATTCCCAGCTTCATCGCCAGCGTCGGCGCCGCTGCCCCCGGCATTCCCAGCATCGTCGCCAGTGTCGGCGCCGCTGTCACCGGCATTCCCAGCTTCTTCGCCAGTGTCGGCGCCGCTGCCCCCGGCATTCCCAGCATCGTCGCCAGTGTCGGCGCCGCTGTCACCGGCATTCCCAGCATCGTCGCCAGTGCCGGCGCCGCTGCCCCCGGCATTCCCAGCGCCCTCTTCTTCGGCTTTCGAATCTGCAGCGGCCCTCGCAGCATTTGCTGCGCCAGTTGCGGCTGTGTGCGCGTCTGCGGCCTCACTTGCCGCTTGGGCCGCGCTGCTAGCTGCTGTTTGCGCCTGCCCCGCGAGGGTGCGAACCGTCCCCGCTTGCTCCTCCTGATCGGAGCCTCCCGCATGGGTCTCTGCGTGGTCCGCTTTCTCCCCCGCATAATCGGCGGCATTCTGGGCCTCCGCCGCTGCAAGCGACGCCGATTCTTTTGCAGTGCGTGCGGCGCCCGCCGCCTCCTCCGCCTTCGTGGCCCAAGCCGCTGCCGCAGCCGAGGTCTCGGCCTTCTCTGCCTCGGCCTGGTGGCTCTGCGCGCGTTCCCGGGCGCCTTCGGCGTCAGCCAAGGAGCCTTGGGCCAGCTCAAGCGCAGCTTCGGCAGCAGCCAACTGTTCGCGGGCAATTTGCAGTGGGGCTTGCATGAGTCCATCGCCAACATGATCCGCAGCAGCCCTCGCAGCCGCAGATGCGGCAAGATACGCGGCAACTGTCGCGTTCTTGGCAGATGTTGTTTCAGCGAACACCGTGTGCACGCTGTTTGCAAGGACACGAACTCGAACCCCTGCCGCTTCGATTTCCGTGCCGGAGTGTTGACTCGCAAGCGCCTCGGCATCTTCCGCGTTCTGGGCGGCAACCTCAGCGGCCGCCTCGGCATCTTTCGTCGCATTCACCGCCGCTGTTTTTGCGACGCGCGCTTCGTCCACCGCCGCTTCGGCCTGTGAGACAAAAGCAGCCGCCTGGCTCACCGAAAGTTCCAGCTTCTGTGCCTCCGCGCTGGCATCTTCCGCCTCTGCCCTCTTCGCTTGCGCGGTAGTGTCCGCAGCATCGGCTGCGCCCTTGGCGGCTCTGGCGTCAGCCAGCGCCTGTTTAGCCTGTGTTTCCAGGTTGCCCAGCTCCTCCAGCACCTCCGAACCTGCGCCGTCGGCAGATCCACCGTCCTTACTGTTCGCGGCGGCCCTCGCAGCCTGTGCTGCGGCAGTTGCGGCTGCATGCGCAGCTTCGGCATCGTTCGCTGCTTTCTCCGCGTCAGCCTTGACCGTGGCCGCGGTCTGCGCGATGGTGCGCACATCTTCCACTGTTTGGAGCAATTCATTGTACAGGGCACTCGCAGAGTATATCTCCAGCATTACTCCCCTGTCCGCCGCTGTTTTGGCCGCAGTTTCCACAGCGGCTGCAGCCTCCACGGCCTCCTGCCGGGCCGTCTCCGCCGCTCTCATTGCCTCACCCGCCGCGTCCGCCGCCGTCTCGGCCCTTGTAGCCGAGACCGCCGCCTCGGCCGCCGAAGCGCCAGCCTTCTGCGCCTCGCCCCGGTGGGACTCGGCGTTTTCCTTCTGCGTTTGCGCGATAGTATTTGCGTCTTCGGCCGCGTCCTTCGCATCCACGGCGACGTCCAACGAGTTGTCCGCGTCCTCTCTCAACCCCTCCAGCGCCTTCAGTTCTTCTTGCGCGCCCGCTTCGTCCGCCTCCGAGTCTGGGCTGTACTCGTCCAATTTGACCGGGCCGTACTCTCCCTGGGCGATTCGCCGCGCTGCCCGTTTTATGAAGCTCTCCGTGTGGCGGCACTTGGAGGCGCTGCCCTTGCCAAATTCCGCATCGCAGTCATGAATGACAAAGTGGTCATCTTCGACATTCTGCATGTTGGTCGTGTCCAGGTGTTTTTTCATCCAAAATTGAAACGACTTCGCACGTTGGAACCGGTGAAACCCCTGGGAAAAGGCCAGCCGGGTTGCGTCGTTGCGGTCGTGAACGAAATCTTCGGAATCGTCACAGAAATCGTCTTCGAACAGGTAGTGCTTGTGAAAGACCCCCAACGTGTTCGAGTCTGTATAGACCTTTCGAAACGCAGCCACCGGGTGGTCCTCCAGACTCAGGCAACGATCATTCACGTCCACCGTCATGTGGATTCTGAACCGGGAGAAGACCTCGTTTTTCAAGTACGCAGCAACGTTTGCTTGCGACTGCGACGGCAGCAGCCCATCCGGCGGCTGAAGCAGGTAGTCTTCTTCTTTACCCTGCAGCAAAAACTCTGCTTCCCCCGCCTTGTCGGCCAACGCGGTCCAGAGCACGTTCGGAACCGTCTCTTGCAACTCGGTCGTCCACTCGTTATCAGTTGGCTCCCCGCAGTTGCCGGATGCCTTATTCGGACCGCGGCAATTCCCTCCTTTCCAATGAGCCGTAGTCCGTAGGTTGTCCAAATAGCCGTAGGAATTCTCCTGCCCGAACAAAACATCGATGCGATTCACGTGACCCGTGTCTCCCTGCAGGGTGTCCAGCGGAATGCGGCTCATCAACGCCCACCGTTGCCCCGCTCGTCCCACCACCACGATCTGCTTTTTCACGCGAGGGATCAGCCGTGTTACCAGTGTGTCCAGCATTTCAAAGGAGGTAACTTGGATGTCGTCCCCCGGGACCGGGTTGGTCGAGCGATACCCGTGGTTGACACCAAACAAGTTGTCGTCGTGCCCATAATCCGTCTCCGACTCGTCGCCCCAAAAGAATTCGCCGTTTTTTTTGTCCTTGTAGGACCGAAACAGGGGGACCACGATGTGCGTATCGCTGTCCTTTCCCAGCTCGATCTTCGGTTCGCCGTCCCCGTCACCAAGCTCTTTCTCGTCAAAATAGTCCGCCCAGTTCTCGCACAGTCTCTTGGTGTACTTGCGAATTTCCGCGCCCCCCTGCTGGTGCTCCGGCAGCAGCAGAATGAAGACCCGGTCCAACGGGTCCGCGACCCAATTTTCCACGGTCTCGACCCTC
This sequence comes from Amoebophrya sp. A120, assembly GCA_905178155.1. Classification (NCBI taxonomy): domain Eukaryota; class Dinophyceae; order Syndiniales; family Amoebophryaceae; genus Amoebophrya; species Amoebophrya sp. A120. The sequence continues at coordinate 29,275 of CAJINV010000021.1, read as the reverse complement.
GGGTCCAGGAGCCCCATGTTCGAAGTGTCAATGTAATTCAGAGTGGTGTAGACGGCCATCATCGTATTGTATCTGGCGTCGGTGGCCGCATCTCTGTACTTCGTCGCGTGGTATTTGCACGAGTACTCGTACTTGATTTCCGGGTGGTCAGAGTCGCCGTAATCTTCCTCGTGCGTCCCGAAATCGCGTGACCCGGCGCTCCGTCGCCTCCTGCGCGCGCTCCTCCTCCTGCGCGAGCTCGCTGTGCTGTCCAGCTGCTGCGCTGTCTTCCCTGCTTTGGAGGTTCTTGTGGAGGTACTTCCGCTGCGGAGGACTTTCTTCCGTTGCTTCTGCTCGTGCGTCGAAGACGCTCTGGACTGCAAGAACGTGGTCTTTTGATCGCGTTTACTCGGTTGGTTCATCCCTTTGTTCTCCCTCGTCCCGCGGAAGAGCTGCAAGAATTTGCCCTTCCGTGTTGGTGTTTGTTCCACAGAAGCGGCGGCCAATAAATGACTGGGATCTATTTCCTCATCCCGGTGGTCACCGTCTTTTTCCAACTCTGCTTCATCATCATCATCCACAGGTCGTGACATCAACATTTTTGTCCCACGACTACTGCCCACGACGTTCTTTTTCCCCCCCTCCAGGTCCCCCTTGGTGGTCGTGCTCCGCCCCAGCAAAGAGGGGGAATTTTTTCTCGCTGTTTTGCCCTGCGCCGCCGACGTGGTGCCTCTTCTACCGCGAAACAGGGCAAGGGAACCTTGCAAGTAGAACCCCCCGGGAAAAAGCTGTGCTGCAGTGGCGTAGACCAGCATCAAAACAGGTCGAGCTCGGGGACGACCAGAAGCTCCGCAAGAGGTTCCGCCACGCCGAGGGGGGCAGTTTCCTCGGGACGAGAAGGCATCGACGAGCCCCTTCGCTTTTTCCGCTGCGAGGTGGGGGTCACCTGCTGCTTTTTCAGGATGAAACATCTCCACCGAGTTGCAGCTCGAGGTGGAGCGCGATTCTAATGCACGCTGACGGTATGCGATTGAAAGTTGGTGATTAAATTGAGGTAGGTGTTCTTTTTGTACTCAATCTACCAACCAAAAACTGTGCTAGATCTACCTTTGGGTTCGACGTCGTAGAAACCTGAGGCGGAAATTCAAACATTATACGGCGTTGAGGGACACCTTTCTTTATCATCATTGAAAAAACTGCAGCACTACCTGCTGAAGCGATACAAAGTGCTAACTGGACGTACGTTTTTTAGTGGACGATTTTTCTATACGAACGACAATGTGACAACTACACAAACTATTCTAAAACAACGAGGACCACGATATTTGCTCTAATTTGTACGATTTGCTAGCTTTGCCACCGGAAGACAACGAAAACGACGCGCTGCTTTCCAAATTCAAACAAGACGAGCAACAGGAAATTGTAAGCGAAAATTATCGCACGCTGTCATGTACACAGCATGCCTTTGTATTCAAACTACCGCTGCTACAAGGAAGAACATGAGCACATCTCTGATTATACCCATGATATCTAAAAAAACATTAGCGTTTTTTGTGATTTGCGACTTCGGGCTCCAACAAGATTCACAGTGTGTCTCATCGCCCCCTTCTGTGATGATTTTTTCCTAAAAACGAAAGGCCTAAATCAACAGCAAATACTTTTTGTTTTTTTGGTAAGAAAAATACGTAGCCACCCGACCGCTTTAGACCTTGCGAGAACATCCCAAGACAGCGGTCGTAAATCACGTTCACGTTCATTCTTGTCAGCTCAGCGGAATAAAACTGCAAAAAGATTTTTTTGCCCTAAAACCAGCTACAATTTCCCGAAAGTGAATCGTTCTTCATCCTCCTCCAGTTGACCCGAATCCGGATCAAAGCCCGACGAGGAGGCAGCTGCCCCGTCTGCCACAAAAGTATTTAGAAATGCGCTGGTCCGCGAAGCAGCCCCTGCCGCTAGTATCGGTGCTCCCCCTGCATGATCTTCCCGATCGTGCTCTTCTCCGATGTGGAACGCAATCACGAACACTGTGCACACCACCAGCACACCACCCATTATCAAACCAAACATAAACTACTTACTACAGCCCCATGGGTCATCTTTCCCCTTCATACATTTGCATACGCATGAGCAGGAGAAGCAGCTGGTGCGACCGAAATCAGATGACAAAAAGAGAAAGACGTAAGCTCTGCATCATGCACAACAGAGCAGGACCTCCACTTGCACAAAAGCTTTTTTTTCTTCTATGCAGCCAGAATGCTCTTTGCTCACTTCCTTAAACAAAAGCAGTCGCTCCACAAACTACCGTGCTCAATTTGCGCGACAAATCCAAATGAATGAAAGTGGCGCATGAACATCACCTACTGCAGGTTTGTAGTTTCGTTTCTCGATCGATAGCTATGACTGCGATGAGTGCAATACGCAGGCACGCTGCCTCGGTGTTGTTCTCTGTGCTGTCTCCTCCCGCACCTCCTCCCGTTTCTTCCGTGCTGTTGCTCTCTTTTTTTGCATCTCTCCCCAAGAGCGCTAGCGTCTGCATCAGGTCCGGGGGAAGCAAATAGTTGCTCTGCATCTTGTTCTGCACCTGCGACGCAACCTGGTCAGTTCTACTTTCCGCACCATCTCCCAGCAAGGGTGTGATGTCCGCCGAATTGCTCAATGGAGTCCCCTCTACTTCGGAATCATGTTCCTCTGTGTCACTTTCCTTTGCATCATGGGCTTCAAGATGAACAGGAGCTCCTTGATACACGTTATGATCTGTCTGGCGCTTCACCACGTCCTGATCCTCTGACTCGCGCGAGGAGGGCCCAGGCGCGGCCTTCTCGGTCGTGGGCTCCGCCACTTTCTTCACCCCGTCCTGATCCTCTGACTCGCCCGAGGAGGGCCCAGGCGGCGTCGGCGTCTCGGCAGTGGACTCCGGCGACGGCGTCGCTGGTGGCGGGGTCGGAATAGTTATGGTTGTGGTGCTGGTCGAGGATGAGACTTGTTTTTCAACATGTTCTTCCTCTTCTTGACCGCCAAGAACTACAGGCTCTCCCTCAGGCTGAGGGAGAGGATCATTTACCATCTCCTTCTCAACAACAACATCGACTGGCTGCGCTGAAACTGAAGTGATCTCCTCGGAGGTGCCAGAAACTGCCGCCGGGGAGATGTTGCTCAAAGAGGAGGAGGTGGTCGTAGAACTGCTCGTAGAACTACTGCTAGTTGTACTCCTCGTCCACGGATTTTCTGAAACTACCTCCAAAATCCTTCCTGTTGGGTCCACTGTCGTATCGGCATACACATCAATCCCGGAAAGCGACACGACGAACTCTAACGTACCGCCCGTGTTCTGCAGTTTCATCTTGCGAAACGACCGCTCGATCCTCACCATACTGCCCCAGGGCGCGGCCGCGATCTCGCGGCCGCCCCCGACCGTGTGGGTGCCGTCGTTTAGGGCGAAGGCTTCGTGTACTGCGGGGATCTTGTCCGCCTCCTCGTCGAAGTACACGTAGAGTCTATCCAGCCGATCCGGACAACAGTCGCGCCGGTTCAACAGTCGGATCTAGGCTATCGAAAGGAAAAAGTAGGGTTTCCTCTATACCGCAGCTTTATGATATTGCTTTTAAAAGGAGAGGAACTACATACTTGCTTCTTTCGCACGACAGAGACAGGCCTGCCTTCGACGTGCGGTCGTGGAATACAAACATATGAGCGCGCGAATGACCTGCCAAAGGATCGAAAGTACTTCAAACACGACGGTTATTTAAAGGTAGAAACATAGACATTGCAAGAGCAAGACAAAGCTGTTCTGTCTCTATTCTTTTGCACTAGTATCCTGCTCTGCAATTTTATGAAAAATGTTTTTATCACAGTCGTGAAACTGCAGAAGCTTTTTCCTTCCGATAAGATCCACGTAGTGCGGCTCCCTATCCGCGAATTCCAGTTGCCAGTACCTGCCCCGGTTGCCCCCACCCGCCGCGGTGTGCGAGAGTGCCACCGGCCACCGGCCGAACTCGTACCAATGCGGGTCAATCGGACAGATAGCCGCCCCGTTATCCCGCGGAAAAACGTGGTCGCCGTTTGACTCTTGGGTCGCGCGGAGTGCGGAGCTGGGGTAGCGCTGCATCAGTCCGTACACGAAAATCCCACATAAGCTGAAGGCGTTCGACTTCCAAATGCGCAGCTTTTCCCGCACTACTTTGCCGACTTGCACAACCGTCCCACCGGTGGTAAACAGGCCGACACTCACATTCGCGGGCGCGGACGAGATCGCGCCAATGGGAATCCCTTGGTGCGGCAGGTGCTCGTCGTCGACGTACAAGTACGCGTGATTCAGCTCGTGCTCTTTCCCACGCCGGTTGAAAAACCGTATAGTGTAAACGTATCGGGCGCTGTTCGTTTTTAATACACTTGATGTTAACACATCAGAGGCGCTGCCTCCAGCAGCTTGTTGTACTTGTTCTCCGTCTCCCCCCGCCTCCGCTGAGACGTCAGAACTGGTTTTCCACCTTATCTCCCACCAGTATCCGCCGGCGAACGGGTCAAAGTTGGCTACTTCAGTGCAGGTGTTGGTCGAGTTTTCCACTTTTTCCGTTCCTGTGAGAAAAGTTCCCTGCATGGGATCCGTCCCGTAGCGGGACTCAGACCATTCGGGCCCCACCCAGTGGGTTCCGTAGTCCAGCGGCGCGCGAGGACCGGTGGAAGTAGATGTTGAACCGCTAAAAATATCATTCCCCTCCGCGGACGCCGCCGTGCTGCGCTCGCTGATTCGGGCGTCGAAAAAGTCTGGGTGAAAGGGGACTTCGACTTGCTCCGTTTTGACGTCCTTTTTTGCAGCTTGTTCTTCGCCTGCTTTGTTCAGGCTGCCAGCGTGGTGGTCCTGGTGATGAAGATGTTGTGCCAGCAGTGGTGCGGGAAAAGCTTCTTGATGCTGGAGGATCTTATCTACTTCCACTTTTTGCGTAAACCCTCGTCCTTCTGTGCGGCGGAGCGCCCGTCTATGTCCTCTTTCTGCCGCAATCCTATTTTTATGAGGATTACTCACAGTCGAGGTCAATGATGGAGGCGTTAAAATAAATGCGCTGCTCTTGCCCCTCTGCAGAAGCGATTTTTTTCTGCGGGGAGTCGGTCGGGTCTCTTCTGCGGTCGAGACCCACGGCGTACTGCGGTCGAGAACCACGGCGTATGCCATTAAAAATGTTCTTCTTGACAGAGTCCTCGTCATGGCTGATGTTGTTTTCTTTGGTTGCCTAAGGGCAACGCCTCCAGCTTCATTCCCTTTTTCATGTCCACCACAGCGACTAGACCGTGTAGAAGTGGATCTTGCGTTCTGTCTCCTCAGAACACGATTTTGATACGCAAAACCCTCCACACAAGAATCTTCGCCCAACGCTACTTCCCCGGCGGTCCTTGCTGCACCGAGGAGCAAATGATCTTGATCTTCTATCTTTTGAGCCACATGAATGTCGTCCTCGAAGTCGCAGAAAGGCGGAAAAGCTAGACCAGAGAACGCCTGAAGCACGCCAAAGTGATACACCGCCTTGCGGAGCACAACAGACCACATGTTCGATCGTCCCGCCCGTGACAGCCCGGATAAGGTTCGTGCTGCCTGCTGTCCTTTTACTTTGAGACCGGCTCTTCCCCTCGAGTTGGGCGGTGTGAGAACGCGATCTTCTACGAAAACGGAGAAAAACGAACCGAAGCTAGAGTAGAGGGGAGTCAATCATTCAATCATCGAGGTGGACCGCAGTGGGGGGGTAGGTGCAGTTCCTATGAAGATCCCAGTTCTTTTCATCCATCTTCGTTCGCATTTTCAGGTTCCTCCTACTGCGTCCGGCTATCAATCATCAACATGGTACCAACGTCTACACGAGTTGGTTTTGGGCCAGCGAGAACGAGAAGTTTGAGACGATGTCTAGACAGGAAGAGGCAATAGAGCCAAACCAAACGGTGTATCAGCGGGGGAGCGATAAGGTGAAATGAGGTATTATGGGTTATCAGGGAATAAACTCGGCCTGTTAATGTTGTTGCGATGTTGGTTCTTTTTACTTGTTAAGAAGCGACCATGCACTGACTAGAAGAACAGCTTGAGCTTCAGCTGAACAAGGAGGGTACTATGCTGAGCTGTCTTATTGCGTACCTCCATCATGCAGGAGCACCAGACACGCACACGAGTCGTGTTTTGCTTTCTTGACAGGGACGAAAGGAAGATAGTTGTGATCTTGTATCCTTACTGATGGCACGACGACGACGAGGTGGACGACGATGGTATTATTGCAACCCGGCACCCCCCGCTGGGCCTGCGGCGCGCGAACGCGCACGATGCGTCCTCGACCAAGCGGGGCTAGTTGTATCACATGTGGAGGTGTTTTGCACGCATTTACGAGTTGTGCCTGTGAGCCTTTTGTCTATAAGGAGCTGGAAAGTTCTTGCAGTACGATAATTTCATCGGAACGACTTTTCATCATTATCTGAGACGATTTGCATTGCTACAGAGCGGGACCAGGATCACAGCTGTTGTACTAGGAATCTCTACTCTGTACAATCCGTAAAACCTGAACCTGGTTTTACTACTTACCGATCACGACACCAAGGGGCGGGCTGAACAACAACCTTCACCTTGCAGGTAGGAAGAAGCATGTCCGTCCTACTTCGACTTCCTGTATCCCTTTGAAATTTCTTTGACTTTCCGACATTGCCAGAAACACGAGTCGAGAAAGTGGCACTTGATTCCTATCCAGAACACGTCGACAACTGCGGTGGAATACAATAACAGACTAGTGTTGGCGAGAGGTGAAGCGAAACAAACTGAACTTGAAAAAGAGAAAATGATTTTGCATCAGGGAAGTGCATCAAAAAAGAATTGGCAACCAATGGCACAAAGAGGAAAGCATTTTTTTGTTTTCCGCCTAGAGTGAACCTTTCGTGCTTCTACCGCCGTTAACTCGCTCTGCTAAAAATGGACCTTTGCTCTTTCTGCTCACCCTCTGAGAGGATCGCTCGGCCACATTGCTCTTCCTGGATGTCCTCGACACTTTCTTGTTCATCTCCGGCGGCACGGGAATCACTGGTACAGGAGGGGCAATCTTATTTCCATGAAACCCAATGTCCTCTACCTCTACGCCGCTGACGTCGTTATCGTTTCTATTTGCTACATGATCTACTTCATCGTCCGGCTTCATAATGTTGCCTCCAAACTGTGCCGTCTGAAGAAGATCTTTTTCGTCCTCCGTTGCGCTTGGGTCTGCCTTATCCACTGCAAATATTTGTGCGTCTGGGTCTGGAAGAATGCAAGCGTTTTTTACTTCTGTCCTGCAGAATTTCTATACCCAGCAAGGTCTGGAATGCTCCAGGCTTCTGGCAAGTAGTCCTTGCCGCAGTTATCATCCTGCACGAAAACAGCACAACTTTTGCCATTCTTCATGTATATAGAAAGACAGATTTATTTCACCACGTACTGTACAACAGGAGGGAGCAACATCACAAATCTTCACAAATTTACACTTGCAGTCCTCCAGATCCTGATGACGTTACATTTGCAATGCATATGTCGTCCCTGCTTCATATTGACCCTGCTTCATCTTCTTCTTTCGCGGAGTCGCTGTAGAATGGTCCTCGTCATCATAACTTGCGCCTAGCGCAACGACGAATTGGTTGGAAAATGACGCGGACGCCGTGCTCCCCCCGGCAGCTGGGACCACTTCTTGCGCCTCCTCGGAATCCTGGTGACAACCCCCTGCGACAAAAAAGGAGAATAAAGCCACCAGACAAATCATCCCGATTCCGATTCCCAGAGAGATCACTATGGTTCGCAGGGACCGAGTAGCCTCATCCTTCTCCTCCTGCAAGTGCTGTTTTCCGTGGTCCCCCGAATGCCTCAACGCCCGGAACGCCGCCCTTCGCTCGGACAAATCCGTAATGTTAGCCTTCGCCGCAGCCTTTGATGCTTGGCGGGCCGTTTTGCCCCCCGTCTGGGCGCCGCGGTCGGCACCCCTGCCCTCGCTTCCCCGACCCCCGCCTCCCTTCCCCGACCAAAAACGCGACCCTCGTGCCTGAGAGTCCGATTCGCTTTCCGTCTTGACCGATACATCCCTCGTCGTATTCCCGGCGGAAGTTGTACTTCTAGTCGCACCTTCGACCAAGAATGAAATGCTTGCGACGCCATCTACTCCTGTTCGGGGATGTGTCTTCGAAAATGTAAATGATGCGGTGGCAGTAGGCCCAGAAGCAGATTTTCTACTAGACTGCTGCTCTCTCTTCATCCCCGCAGCACGAAGTAGACCTCGGGGCCGTGGCCCCCGCCGTGGTGGGACCAGCGGCGGGGAACTTCTCTTACTCCGCTTCAAGGTTGATGTTCTTCTGGCCGACACGACCTGGACCACTGGTTCGCCCCATGTTGTACTTGTTCGTGAGGTTGATGATCTTCTTATTTCCGATAGAAAATAGTACAACAACGACGACTCTTCAGTGATAAAAAGTCGGGCTCGGGGGGCAGTTTCAGTTTGGCTGCAAAACAACAATATTAGCGCTGCCCTAGTACTACTTCTAAACATGCGAACGGGTAGGAAAATCAGCTTCGTCATCATGAAGGAATACCCGGGGAGGCGATTCTTACTCTAACTCTGCTAGCAAAGCATTTCTAACGATTCTAAAATTACACAGTAGCAACTAGCAAGTGGGGGGAGAGATTTTACAGCCAAGAACAAAGGCCTGGTGCAAAAATACAATAGGCATTTCAAGGTCGACATTAGCAGGACGAGGTCGAAGACGAAAACGAAATTTTCAAGTGGAGGATGGAGAGTTCACTTATTGAGATGCGACACAAACACAAACTGGCTCAAAACTAAAAAAGACGCGCACGACCGGATAATGACATTGTTCTTGTAAGATACAAAAGGTAGAAGAACGATTCAAGCAGTGGGCGATTAGAACGAGCAGAAAAAGGACGATAAAACTGCATGCTTGACACCATAGCTACTTACTTATGTTGACGACTACGAAGACGATGACTTTGGTTTTGCGGCGTTCTGCCAAGCAAGAACCTGCTCTGAACGAGGTTATCGCTATGTATGATGCAGCCAGAATCTCGATCTCACTAAAAAATCGTTTTGGAAGCATGTTGACTCTTCGAAATCACAGCGGACGCCAACCAACACGAACACGAAGTACAAGTAGGACGGAAATTTGTCATACGAACAAGAAGTGAGAAGAGTTAAGGGACGTCGTGGCATCGCGAGTAGTAGAAAGAACAAAGGAACAGTCAGTTGTGATCCCTGGGTAGCAGTTGAAGATCGTCGCTTCTGCAGACGCTAACGACTTCCACTTCCTGTCAATGTAAATCTATTGCCATTCAACTTTTCTATTTTTGAATGTTCGGAAAAAAAAACTCGAAACACGACTGCAAACGCATTGATTTTTCAGTGACTAACGGCAGTTCAGTAACTTGCAGAATTCTCCTTCTTCGGCTGCTTTCATTCACAGCACAATCTTCGTACTTGGGGCGGCTAGCCGCAGCTCCTCGAGTTGCTTTGCTGACAGCTTTTTTCCGTTAGCCGCATCCGCGCACATTTGTTTCACCTTTGTAATGCGCTGCATCATCGCATGGGCCATTTTCAGCATCGTGTGGTAGTGGTGGTGCTGGATTTCGCGTTGCTTCTTGTAGTAGTCGATCACTTTCTTTTATCCAAGAAAAAAACATTGTAGGAGGTGTAACTTTTTTATTGGAGGAACAGCATTACAAATCTGTCTGGCATGACAGCAAAAACCTGTCATGCGCAGATGGTACGTGAAAACGCCCTGTGATAGACCCTACAATGCATGCCAAGCATGACAGACGCAATCATCTTGCATGTTGCGCATCACAAATTTACACTAACAACGTTTTTTTCTTGGATATCTTTTTTTGCTCCAGCAGGTAGGATTTCCCCTCGTTTTGGAAGGCAACGTACTCCTTTTCTTGCTTCGACACCCTGTCCGCGGCTCGCTTTTCCTGCGCATTGGCGCGCTTGATGTCGCCTTTGAACTTTTCGTACATTTCTTGGAGCAGCGGCACCATGATTGCCGGCCCCATCGCTTTAGACATCATCAGGTTGCCCACCATGCCTTTTCTGCCCAACGCAGCCTTGTCGTTTTTCTGCAACTGCTCGTAAGCGGCCTTGACGTCAGCGGGCATAGATGCGGTGATGTCTACTCGGGCCGCTGTATTTTTGTTGTTGGGAGAGCGTCCTCCCATCTCTTCGTTCAGCAGCAACTCCTTCGTAAACTCGAAGAGGGAGTAGACCCGCGAGATGTGCTTCTGCAGGGTGGCCTCCTGCTGCGTGATCTCTTTCAAGTCCGCGCGCGTCTGCAAACGAGCGGAAAGCAGCATGTTCTTGCCACGAGCATTTGTTCCGACGTCCTGGGAAGACTCCGCGATTCCGGTAGCGATTCCCACACGCACGTGCACAGCATCGGCCGCCAGGAGCCCGGTCCAACTTAGCAAAGTGACGACGCGCTCCAGCTTCATCTTGGCCACTCTGGTGGATGTTCTTCACTTTCACAATCACTATCGTTGACAATCTATCAGCTTGAGCACCGATTGGGACGACCACAACAATCAATTATCATACAATGAATCAATAGCGGACTGACAATTATCATGTTCACTCGTTGTAATTCCAGTGGACTTCCTTCAAGACGAAGTAGAAGAGTCGTGGTAATGGTACGACGACAGCGCCTTCCTCTCATCAGCTGTTCTTGTTTGCAGAGGTGAACGCGGGTTTGGCCGCTGGTGGAACAAGTTGCGCGAAAAAGTACGTGAGGTCGTTGTAAAATCCTGGCTCGAAGAGCACATTATGCTGCTCCGGTCATTATTTGACGAGTACGAGATCTGGAATTTCACAAGACGAGCGATGCGCCAAAAAAGCAGTGTTAGTGTTTAGTGGAAACATGGTTATCAGCCTGATGTGCTGAGCGGTCTAACAAGGACATTCATGCAAGCAGAAGCAGAAGATTCATTTTACAACACAACAAAGTCGTTCAATGCTGTTGCAATGTTGTGACCAAATTTCTGAAGACATTAGTAATTGCTGCTGAAAAACTACTTACCAGTCCTAATTTAGTACAATTGCTTTCTACATAGGAAAATCTGATGAAACCAGGTATATGACATCCATAGAAGCTCCAGCCAAACGATATTTAGTGGGCGAAAAAGATTGATTTTTCAGTGACAGATGACCGTCCGAATTCTACTTTGCGATACCAATGCTTGGTTCTATTTCCACTGCTATTTGACCGGTTGACCAGATTGATTTTTTACAAAAAAGTCAGGTGATATTACTTTTCTTGAGAGTACTACCGACACGAAAAATGAGCGTCGCTCCTACGCGCCAGCAACTGCGTTTCCTCCCCTCATCGAGAACATTCCCGCCTAGGAACAAGTTGACCGCTGCCGCGCCAGTTCCAGCTTCGCCCCGATGGAGCTCAGAGACCGGGGCGTCATGCAGAGACTGCTCGCACTTGTGACCACCGGCGACGGAGGTGGCAGGCCGGACAGTTTCAGCTTTGGAGGCCTCTCGCTGTTGTTGGAAATCATGTCGCACCTCGGCGAGGCAGGGATGAAAAAGGAATTCCCATTTTTTCTCTTTTCAGGCAAGATGTCGTCTGGTCGAATGTTCCGCAAGTCGCTACTACGGTTCGACAACGCGGAAATGGAGGACACTGTGCAGGATCCGGGAGAGGAGACAAGCGCCGGGGCATGGAGGTTCAGCTGCAATCTTGGCGGTCGTTGTCTTTCGTTACGGTTTTGAACAATGTTTCTCATCTGCGGGTCGTCTTTTTTGTTTGAAGAAGCACCGCTTTCCTGTTCCGCCACAAAAACGGTGCTTTTTTTATCGTTGTAGTGTCCTTGCGATTCTTTCGAGTTCATTTTACTTTTCCCTGTCCTGGTGGGTGTTGTGGCGCTGGCGACGCTGCTGGACGGTGTTTGTTGTTCACCGCATGATTTATCATCTTTCGCTAGTACCTCCACTTCCGAATCTCGTTCTATCCCCAGTCTACTTGTTGGGAAGAGCTTCAGCAGCGGGCTTGCTTGGAAGCCGGAAATGCTGGGGCTTCGCAGAATTCCCCGCGGGCTTTGCAAGATGTAACTGCTCATCGACGTCCCGCGTGCTGTCGTTCCGGGGCCGTGACGACCACCGGGTGAATATTCCTCTGCGAGAATCGGATCACGTTGCCGACTCTTTTCCCTGCTGCTACTACCAGTTCCCGAGAGTACGGGTGGACGGCGGTCGGAAAGTGTGCTGCCGCTTTTCGCGTTGCTGTTCCCACTATTCCTAGTTGGCGTCTTCGTTGGCGCCAGCGGCGGCAGCTGCCACCCAAGCTTCGGCATCGCGGGGAGGATCTTTTTTCTCTCCGCCGCAGTTGTTCCGGAGTTATTGTACATACTGGAGGTTGTTGAAGACGCACCGTCGGGTGAGAGAGATGGCGGTCGACTACGACATTGCTTTGAAGAAGACCACACTGGAAAACGGCCACTTGGCGCTTGTTCAGGATCATTATCGTCTCGTACAGGAACATCAACCCTTGAAGACAAATTGTCCTGCTGTTTCTCTACTACTTCCTGTCGCTCCAACGGCGGCGAAGTCGGCTGCAGCAGGAGGGCCCGGTCCCGTAGACTGTCGATCAAATCGCCACAAATGGTCGCCACCTCAGGCGAACTCGCGTACGCGTCTGGCTCCTCTACTTCGGCGGCGAAGTTGTTCGCGTCTTCATCGTGGTCTTCGTTGACTGGTACATTGCTGCTGGTACTAGTGATGACCTGAAGTTTTTGTTTTGCTTAATGGGAGAACGATAATGTGAGGACAGCAATAATTTCTTATTTTACCGATGTCAAATTCGGGTCGGTCTTGAAGGAGAACAGAAATCGGACGACGAGAGAAAGAGTTGCAGATGACGATGAAGATCAACATAGATACTACTTCACTGACCTTCGCTCCCTCTGCAAAAACTTCCGAAGCAGAAGACACCGGAGCAGCCTGTGTCGACGCATTTATTCCCGCCGCAGCCGTATCTCCCGGACGAAGCGCGGTCGTCGTCCCAACCTCGCTTCCTTGTTCCGCTATCTCCGTTGGTTCAAATTTCTGGACCGGCGAACTGCAGATAACTTCCCTCATGGTCGTTCCACCGGGAGATTGAAACAGCTGCCCATCCTCACCCTCTATGGGCGATGATGCTTCCTTTTGCTGATTGTCACCCTCGTTCTTACCGCCTGCCGCCACACAACTCGCCGCTGGCACACCGGCCGTGCAGACGGAGTAAAAGGACTCTTGCAGCTGCATTTGGTCCGGGGCGCAGGAGAGGGAGGTTGCGAACAGGTTGCAAGCTGGGGACGAAATGGATCCAGCTTCTGACATAGCGCAAGAACCGCTGTTATACACGCCGGCCGAGTTGCAGGTCACGAGCAACAGCTGGTCCAAATCCGCAATGGGCGTGGTCACGATATCGGACGGAGACGCGGCAGCGCGAATGTACTCGGTCGTCGCCTCTTCCTCGGCGGACCGACTCTCACCGCCGAGGATGACCAAAGCCTTCTTCGCGGCGCTGGGTGGAACAACCGCGGTAGTAGAAGTGGCTGCTTCAGTTCTTTCCGTATTTTCCGTACTGCTGCGGTCAGCACGCGAACCTGGTCGTGGTGACTCGACTATTTGCTGTGTAGTCGGCGGCGTTTTCGCGGTGTTTGTTTCTCTTTTTTCCGCTTCAGCGTTGTCTTTGCTGGCGCCTTGTGTCGAAGTTTCATCGCCTGCGACGGTGTCTGGTAGTGCCTCCTCTGCCGTAGAAGTTGCACTTCCGAATGCCCGCGCGACTCGGCCGACGGTCCTGGAGGTTTTGGCTGCGGGCATTGGGTCCGTGGCCCCCTGGTCGTGGTCGACGGCAGCCTTCCGCGCTGCCACCGTCATGACAAAATCCACGAGCTTTGTCGCCCACGCGGTCACGTGAAGATGATCCTGTTGGTCCTCTTTGTAGTCTACTTCCCGCTCTACACACTCCGATTTCAAGGATGAAGATGGTTGTGCTCCCGCATCATTCTTTTCATCCTGCTCGTCTGCAGTCAACATTTCCAGTACGCGATTGGTGCCTACTGGTCCTGGTGTCGCGGCGGAAACAGGAAGTTCCTGCGTAGTAACTCTTTCGTCTTTATTACTCTGACCCGGCTCCGCCCCGCCCTTTCCAGCAGTCGACGGCGGCGAAGGCGTGCGGACGTCAAGATACCGCTCCGGCGTGTACGCTATCAAATGTAAAAATGTCTGGGTCTGGAAGAATGCAACTTGTGATGCTGTGTTTCGATGTCTAAAAAATTTGTGTTGCATGAGCAGCAAACAGAGTCTNCAGCAGTCGACGGCGGCGAAGGCGTGCGGACGTCAAGATACCGCTCCGGCGTGTACGCTATCAAATGTAAAAATGTCTGGGTCTGGAAGAATGCAAACTTGTGTTGCGCATTTCAGATCACAGAAAAATCTCTCAAGCAGAGGTAGCAAAAGCTGCCCACTTTCTGTCACCAAAGTGGGGGATTTGTCATGCGGATTCGGCATTGCGGAAGCTTCTCGCGACCTGTGATGCCAGAGCTTCCATGCCAGACCTTCTGTGTCATGCAAAAACAGCATGACTCTCCCAGACCCAGACACTTTTGCAATCCATATTCGGACGGCCTGCACTTCTGGCCGGGCGGGTTCGCCTACTGCAAGGAGTGGCGGGAGGAGGACGACGTGCAGTTTCACATCGAAATGGTGGCTGCGATGAAGAAGGACTGTGACGAGTTGGCCGGGGCGCTGCACCCGAGCATGAAGCGGACGTTGTTGAAGCGGGGCATTTACTTCTTCCTCCTCGGGAAGAGCGATACCGTTTGCTGGAGCCAGTCCACGTCCCGGAGCAAGATGCGGTGCGACGAAGCGTGGGCGCGTGCGGACGCTAGCGCGGTCGCGAAGTACATCGAACACCGCAAGGCGCACATGATGCCGCCCGACTTCACGCACATTCAACAGCTGGACGAGCTGGAGTCCGCGGACGTCGAGAAGAACACGGCAACTACTGACGCAGCGGGGGCGAATATCGAAGAAAAAAACTGTGTAAGTGTAACTTTTTTGCAGGAACAGCATCACAGATTTGTTTTTCATGACAGAAAACTTGTCATGCGTAGCTAGTATGCTAAAACACGTACTAAAATAGCCTCTGATGCATATCCGGCATGACAAGTGTAACTGTATTGCAACATCTGCAAGACAAAGCTACACTTACACAGTTTTTTTCTTGCATAGCGAACGAGGAGGAGGACGAGAGCGAGGAGTTTGTGTTGTCGTATTACAACTCCTGCGACCGCTATCACAGGAAAAAAGTCTTTCACTGTAAGGATTTTGCAACTTTTGCATCACAAGTTTGTTCCGCATGACAGAGAAAATTTGCCATGCAAGCTTCCTAAGGGAAAACACAGCTAAAAATCCACTTTCTTGCATGTGTAGCAAGTCAAATGCTTCTGTGTTCCATTTTATGCGTAACAAGTTTACAGTGAAACAGTTTTTTCTTGCGATAATCGCGTGTGGGTCGCGAACGCGGAGGTCGGGGGCAAATTGAAAATCATCGAGGCGACGTGGGGCAGCTCCGCGGCGGCGGCGGTCGTGTCGACGGATCAGGTGCAAAGCAAAGTGGCTGATGGAGGGGGTCTATCAAATGCAAAAATGTCTGGGTCTGGAAGGCTGGAACTTGTCATGCTGTGTTTGGATTCTAAAAAAATTTGCATTGCATGACCAGCAAGAGGGGTCGGGTTTGTCCTAAGCGGAGAGGGCATTTCTCATGCGGGGTACGCATTAGGAAGCCCTCTAAAAATCTGTGATGCTAGACCATGCATGAACGGCGTCATGGATCATACAGGATCTGCATGACAAACCTGGCAGTCTTCCAGACCCAGACATTTTTGCATTTGATAGGGTCTTGGGATTGGGGATTTTCTGACGTTCGGGGAAACAGCCCCGATCCACAGCGACGAGGCGCTCGGCGATCCAGAGCCGGGCGTTTCAAAAATATTAAGTGCAAAAATGTCTGGGTCTGGAAGAATGCAACTTGTGATGCTGTGTTTCGATGTCTAAAAAATTTGTGTTGCATGAGCAGCAAACAGAGTCTAATTTTTGCTACGCGGAGAAGGCATTTGTCATGCGGAATGGGCATCAAAAATCCTATAAAAAACCTGTGATGCTGGGGCATGCATTACAGGCATCGTGGGTCATGACAAATATGCATGACAAATCTTGCATTCTTCCAGACCCAGACATTTTTACGGTTGATATACGCGAACTTCGCAGCTGGGCCATCATCGTCGTCCTCCTCGGGTTGTTCGTCTTCTTGGGGCGAGGAATTACTTTCGGATCGCGGGGTTGAGTTCACTGCTTGGTGCGGTTCGTCCGGCGATTTGATCTCGACGATGTTTACAGCAGTTGGGGTTTCCTCTACTGCTTCCGACACTTCCGCTGGGAGACCAGAGGTTGCGCTATTTTCGCACGCTGCGACAACTGAAGGTTCTAGGTCCACTGCAGCTATACCATTTGCTGCCTGGTGTGAAGGCACCTGTAGTTGATCTTGATCTTCCCCAGCAACAGCGACAAAATTCTTATCCCCTGCCTCCTCTTGCTGGCCCGCTGCGGTTTGGATGGAACGAGAGGAACTGCCGGGGGATGCTGGGGGATCAATTTTATTACAATTTTGGCGCAAAGGTGGTCCTTCTCCTTGTTCAGACAGCACGTTTTGTTCCTGACTGTTCAGAGGTCGTAGAGCAAGAACTTCAACTACTTCCGCTGGCTCTACCATTTCCACAGGAGTCTTTGGCGCAACGGCGGTGAAACAAGGCAAATTCGCGGAATCAGGAATTACCTGGGCATGAAAAATAAATAGCGTTTCCGGAAATTTTGATGTTGAATAGAGCCGCAATTCACAGAAGCGAAAAGAAACAGCATTTGTTGATATTTGAGAACACCTCTACGAAGGACGAATCTCCGAAAAAACCACTTACATCTCAATCTCACCTTCGACTCTTCCACGATAACGGCAGCAGCTGCAGGCAACGCCGGCGGTCTTCCGAGTTTCAGAAGTGGCGTGGATCCGATACTAAGACCAGAAATGTTTGGCGAGTCTGTTGTTCAATTAAGTATTTGGAAGCGAATTTTGTTTCATGTGAACAAGACTTGTGGCACGCAGCTGCACTGCACATGCAGCGTTCATCAGCTTAAGTTTCACTAAGTAAACGAAACCGTGTAGTACCCAAGAATCCACCCGTCCGCGCGACAAACTCCGGCTGAAGACCATTCTGACTGTTGCTATCCGTTTTTTTTCTTCCCCTTGGGGTGAAGCTCCCGCAGAGATTGTGCGTCCGCGGCGAGGGCAAGTTGATCGAGAAGCGCCGCGCGTCCGGGAGGACCTTGGCCGGGATTGGTGTTTTCGGAGCTACAGCACTTCGCGGCGTCAGATTCAACTTCGGCATCCGCCAGGGGGAGGAAGGGGAACGGACTGAGGGTCATAATTTTTTGGAATGAAGTTGAAGCAATGAATTTGCCCCGCGCATATGAAGTACCTCTAACATGTCATGACGTAGTTCTTCACAGTTTTCTGAACATTTACATCTGTCAAAAAGCAGCTACTTACCCGGAGTTGTAGCCACCATCATCTTCTTCACCCGCTGCTGCTTCTGCTCTTGTTGTTCCTGTTGCTCCATGGCGAATTTCCGACCACGCGACGAAGCCAGCAAATCCATGCTCGCGGTGGAGATTTGCAAAACGTCTTGCTGCAGCAAATTCACCGGGCGGAGTGGTCTCTCTACAACTGCGGTTTTATTTTCATCCACTGGTGGAGGCGTGAAGGCACAGCCAGCTGCGTTTGTAGTTTTTCTGCTCAATATTAGCTCCTGTTCCGCTTGTATTTCTCCTTCATCTGCCGTGGCGAAGTTCGCGGAAACCAGCGTCGAGGGAGTCGGACTCTCGACCCGGGGGTGCTCGTTTTGGTCTTCGGGGTGGTCGAGGAGGAATTCATTTTGATGTTCAACTGGCGTAGAAATTCGTTGTTGATCGTGCAGCTGTATTTTTTGATCTTGACATCGCTCGTCAACTTCCTCGCGAACGACTTGCGTTGCGATTTCATCCTCGTCTACGTCTACTATGTCTTCACGTAGATCTGGTCCTGCTGATGCAACCGGTCCTCCTCGTGTAGCTTGTTTATTTGTTTCCGCCGGCGGCGAACCACGATGCGTCGGACCAACGTCGACGTCGTGTCCCCTCTGATCACCCACCGCTCCGGGCGACGGCGCTCCGGAAGTAGAACCACAGCCACTCCGCACTTCCTGTTTCGGCGACGGCGAACCGAACCACACCACAGGCTTGGCGTTCAACTTCGGCACGACCAGCGGTGAAAGCAGCGGCGACAGCGCGGCCGGCGGAGAGGCGCCCCGCTGCTTCTCCAAGTCGAGAAAGGAGGGAAAGGGGGTGTTCTGTATCTGCTCCTCTTTTCTGTCCGGCGACAAGCGCGGCATCGGGACGACCATGGGGACACCGACAAAAGTCGGAACGCGCGCTGCAGGATTGTAGGTGGTGGTTGCTTGAGCTAAGGGCGCAGGTCGAGTTGCCGTTTGCCGTGTTGAAATTTGTTGTTCGTTCGTCATTTTCGACGGTCCGCCGTAGACGAGACTACTTTTCTTCACGACCTCGCGAGTCCCTGTTCGCACGCGTGGCCGGTTGCGGCCGGAGTTATCTTTGTCAGCGAATTGAGAGCTTTGGTCGGCTTGGGTAGTAGAAAAAGTCTTGATCTTGTCCGGCGTGAACATTGCCCCAGTCGCATTAAAAGCGAAGTTTATTTGATGCTGCTGCTGACTCTGTTCGGCGTGCTGGTGTAGTTGTCCGCCAGAAGAAACACTGCTCCCGTAGCTCTTCTTCTGGACTGCACTTCGAGACAACTTCTCTCCAGTCGGCGGGAGAGGAGACTGGTTTGGCGTGGTTGCGAGGGGTGCGGCGCTTTTGTAGTTCCCGCCGCGAGTCGTCGGCGTTCTCTGGACGTTCGGGTCAGCGTTGTTGCTTTCCGTGGCTTTCGCGGTTTTGGCCTTTGAGCCCGAGGAGGAAAAGCCGAACATCCGTCGGAGACTGCTGCTGCGCACGCGCGGCTCTTTTTGGCCTCGCGACTGCTGGCGCCGAGCCAAGGAGGTGGCGGCAACCATCTTGGATCGGCGTGGGCTGAGCGTTGCGCCTTCTTTGCTGTGCTAGAGCCTGTTTGGCGTTGTATTTCCAACCAAAATGATGTGTTTAGTACAGCGTAACTATTAGACTCATTCAACACACCTCTCTCCAGGACAGCCAAACGGTTGCTGGCATCTTCTAGTTACGATAGAAAATTTTGGTCCATTCAGCAGACTTCCCTCTTCGGTGGCCGGTGTTTGGGAACCACTGTGCGCTCTTGCCGTTTTGCCACTATTTATCTAAATACATCTCCGGACGCAATGTTGCTGGCGTGCCGCAAGACCGAACAGAAAGAGATCCATCGCCCCATATGTATCCATTTTTGGTTGATCAATAACACTCGCCAAGGCGGCTGCCCTGAGAAAACAAGTCGCGGCGCTACCGCGCTTGCCGGCAGGCCGCTTGCGCCCCGGTGCGGGGCAACGCGCCTTCTTACGCGTGACGAGCGCGCCGACAGGGGATGCGGAGAAGACTGCCGCCGGGCCGCGCGCCTTTCGCCAAATTTGAGTGACCAGACCCGTGTCAAAGTGGCGCGCGCGCCAAGGCGGGAAGAGGCGGGGGCCCGGCTGCCTTGCGTGGCTGCTCCTCGCCGCGCACTTCGGCGCCGACCTGTCCGTCCCCACGCGCGCCACAGGAAGCACACCACCCCCCGAGACCTGCCGGGCAGAAACTCCGCCATAGTGCGCGGGCGGGGCGATCTTTAGCAGGGGGCCGCGCGGGCGACTGGGCTGGCGGGCCCTGACAGGCCAAGCCAAGCCCGCGCGTGCCGGATGTTGGGGAAGCCTGCGGACTCGCCCGGGCAGCTCTGTAGCGTCTCCCTTGCGGGATCTTACCGCGTCCGCTGTTTCCATTGTGGTAGAGGGGCAGGCTACGGAGAATAAACCGGCTTGACCGGCAGGCCCCTGCCCCCGGCTTGCTGGCTCTTGTCCAGGGAAAAGAACCAGGCGGCCCGGGGCCGCCTGACGCGTGCAATAGGCTGACGGGGCCAAGTCCCCGCGCGTCGGGAAAGGGCACGCCGGCAATGCGGCGGCCGGCCCCCTTGCTTGTAGCGCGCCAGCCCGCGAGCCAAGGCGGGGGAAGCTGCGCCAAGATTCGCGCACCGCTGCCGAGTCGCTTTTCGACATCTCTTTGATTGCCACTGCCCGCCCATCTCCGCCCGCGCGCACGCGGGCCGCCGCCCCCGCGTCGCTGAAATGCGACGCCCCCCCGGATTCGGCGACAGGTCGCGAACTCCGCCGCACTCGTACTCCACAGTGGGCGGCGAGTCGCCACGATCGCCATAGCCACTCCGCGGCGCGACCGCACAGCCTCCAGGAAATGAGGCTGCACTACTGACATGACAACACGCCGCCGAGGAGAGCCCAAAGCGCTGCCATCTTGAGCACGTTTGTCTCTCCCGCTTCTAGTTTTCTTGCGAACAATCAATTTGTCAGGCTTAAATACTGAGATTCGGCATCAACCTGTGCTGCCTTAAGATGAAGAGCAGACTAACCACGATTGATAGATAATCCTCAGCCACGCTCCTCGAAAAGCCTCAATAAAAACATGACCTCGCTTGCTTCCTGTTTCGTCTACTCTAGGATCTCCTCCATCATGTCGGCAGGCGGGCGGCAACAACTAACGTCTCTTCCTCTTGTGAAAGAAAGAGTTTGCTGCTAACGCTCGTAGTCCTCCTCTTTGCCCCTTCGACGCCTCAACAGAGCAATTTGCTGTGTCCAGAACCAGAACACGCTCTGCCCAGAAAAGCAGAAGGCAAACCGTAACCGTGTTTCACGGCCGTGAAACCAACAAGAAAACTTTGCCCTTACCAAAGAACTGCTAGGCTCGTCGATGAAATGTTACGACTGTTATCAGACACAGACAGTATGCATCTTTACAAAAAACAAATCTGCGTCACAGCACCCACTACACAAAGAATATCCCCCGGTCGGTGTTCTTTGACCACCAAATTTCTAGTTTTTGGCATGCAAAGTCAAACTTCACAAAGTCACTACATACGTGAGAGCCAACGTCATTCGCTTGTTCTCGATATCAAATGTCGGCGTTCATGTGCATGTGGTATCTTCCGTTTTACAAGTTTACTAGAAAACCAAGAATATGCATGAAAAATGAAAATCTGATGTCATGATGAAACAAAAATCGTACACTACAACTAGTCAGTTGAAACTTTCGAAAAAAATAAATGGGCTTCCAAATACAGCCATCAACGTGTTACAAAAAGCCAGAAAGAGTAAGTACATCCGGACGCTCCGGTGGCTTCTCAAAAGTTGTCCTTGCCCCTCATCAACTCCCGCGGTGGGCTGCAAAGAACTCAAAATTCCAAAAAACACGCCAATCGTCAAAACCACCGTTCCTAAACCTCCACCTGTATTCACAACTTCACGCTGCATCACGACCGATTCCTTCACATTGCGACAGAAGAGGAACCACGTGCCGACGTGCGCGACCCTCCGCCAACTCGTCGATCCATGAACGGCGCAGGGGAAATAAGAAGTCGGCACGAGAAGGAAGGAAGCCGCATACACGAAAAGCTCAAGCAAGAACGTGTACAAGGCAGCCGCAAATGTGTCGTGCAATGTATGCGGAACTGAAACAGCTGCAACTTGTGCCACGGATAGCGGAGTAGTACAATGTGTTGTTGATGTGATGCGGGGCTGTTCGGAGAGTTTGGTAGAGAAACCGCCGGTGCTATGCTCTCGTCCTGCGGCTGCACTCATCATACCTGTAGTAGTTCCGCCTCGCATGATCACGAAACCCGCATCGCCGCAGTGATCAGGGTAGTGGATGTTCCCGTTGCCAATCTTGTTCGTGTACCCATTATTTCCAGGAAAAGAAGATGGTGTTGCAGCTGATAAAAAGCTGTAGAGCCCGAGACAGAGCAAACAGAAGTCGATGAGAAAGCCCGGGGAGAGAACTTTCGCGTCCTTTTCTAACTGCGCAACGGCCTGGTAGTGCACCTCGTCGTACAACACGCGGGTGCTGCAGCCGGTCTGTTCGTGGGCGGGCTGAATACGATTTCTCGTTTGTTGTGCAGACCCAAACACCGCGGCGCCGCTGCATTGCAGAATGTTTTTGAAATAAACGCGGTGCTGATAGTCCGGTGTCAAATTCACGGCGTCGGAGAAGCGTTTTTTCGGTGATGATGTTGTTGAAACAAATGTTGTGTTTACACAAGCCGATGATGAACTCAGTCGCTTTTCCACCGACGATCTCCTCTTAACCAAAATTGTGTTGCTGCGCCGTCCAACGTGGTGCTTAATCTTCATCATGTAAGAGGAATTGTAATTTTCCATGGATCTACTTACCTTGTGCCTGAAAACCTCGGTGCCGCTATTCCTGGTAGTCTTCGCACCTCGAGAGGCATTAGAAGTGCGTGGTCTGCGGACGGCGGTATTTCGATTGACGAAGTCGTTGACGCTGTCTGGGCTAAAACTTATCTGCACACGCGTAATCGTCGTTCGCCTCCTGCCCATGCGTGTGCGGAAAAGGGTCAAGGCAGAAGGGAAGGGCTTTGCTGAAAATGTTGACCACATGGTGGAAGTCGAAAACTGGCTTTCCTCTGCAGTACAACTAGTTGTGCTGCCCAGTAGTTTCTCTTTCTCCGCACAAGTAGCCCGCACATCAAACGTCTGCCCCTCGTACTGCCACGTGAATCTGCGTTTTGCAATCGATTCGAAGGTAGCAGCGGCAGTGAGCGTGTCGTCGTCGCCTTCTGCAGAAGATTCTGGGTCATCTACCTGCGTAGTACGGCTCAACCGCCCAAAGCCATCACCTCCCGCTGTTGCTGCAGCTCCGGGTCCTGACCACACGGTTGTCTGTAGTGTGCTACCTCTATCCGCTTGCGCTGAGACGGTTCGCAAAAGCAACCCATGCTTTTCGACGGCACTTTGCTCCGAGCAGCGATGACCCCGCGGTTCTAGAGAGGCCTTGTAGAGTGGCTGCTTCCGCTCCTCCGTGATTTTCGCAGCAGGAGACCTACTACTGCAGCAGTCCTCGCGTTGGGTGGCAAAACTGCGAGCTGCGAACCTCTCACCGTGGTGCAAAGTTGATCTCTGCGATAGCGGTGAGTGGCCACGTGTGGGACTGGGAGCTGTGTCGGTACCGGTTTCTAGAAGTGTAGGTAGCCGCGGCGACGCCGCAGATGCGGTCGCTTTGTCGCTTTCGCACGGAGGAGGCTCGATGTTGAACATGATTTACTTATCGGGAAGGCGCACGACAAAAGACGAACGAGGTGCAAGCTGCGGTCTGAACTAGTTAAATGACATCATGCACCTTTCGAGTAGCGGCAAAAGTTTTCGCTGCTCTCCACAACCAGAAGAATGCGTCCGACGTGTAGAGACACCAGTCTTGATTCTAGAAAACGTCATCGCGGATACGACAGCAATCCTGCCCCTTTTCTCGCATGGCCTCTTTTTCATTTGTTCGTCTCTCCATGATCAAAATATTGGGCCCAGCATGCACGAGCAGCCACAAAGGAAGTGGGAAAAATTTGGACAGCGCATCTGCAACAAAGTTTGACTTTACTTTTTGTCCCTCACTTTTCTCTCTCACGCGAGCACGCGTGCGTCCGCAAAGCGTCTCGCACCTACTTTGCGATCACGATCTTTGTGACTTGCAGTAAAGAATTGCCCCGCATTGAACCCTTCACCTGTATCTTGTGGAACAACATCTTGCACAGTTCCACTAATAGCGGTAGCGCCTAAAGGAAATATCGCGTCGCGTGACTATACCTTTAAATATGCGTCGTGGTGAAATAGAATTGCGTGATATCAAACGTGAAACAGGTGTATTATCATCTTCATCACGCTCTTGATCTGCCAACGGCAGAGCCATAGGATGCCTTTGAAAAAGTACATTTTGGTAAACTCTATCACTTTCTTCTTCTTGAATGTGGCGATTATCATACACAATGTTCATCTTGAGTAGACTTTCCGTTCTCTTTAGGCCTTTCTTCATGGTGACTGGTGTGGTCGACGTCTGGCCCACTCTTATAAGCACGTGAACTCGAGTATCCTGTTTGAAAACAGCCACGACCCAGAGAAAAGATGCACTTTCCTAGTGCTGGGGAGGTCCAGGTCCAGAAGTGTTCCTGTTGCGACCTCTGCATGACAACATGACTCGGCAGGCAGTGTAGTCGTGATCAGGTAATCTATCCGCATCACGAAAAAACGGCTTCGTGATCCGGACTTTTAGAGAGTCAGTGTCTCAAATGATGCAGTGGCAATCGCACCCAACCAAATAACTGCATGTTGAGAGCCGCACTGAATTGTACTTGTCTGCACACGCAAGATGAGCATGCTAAGTCTGGGTTCCAGAGTACATTTTATTCCAACAAGATACTCACGGTGAAGATTTTGAATTCCCCCTCCGCGGGGTCCGGCAGCAGCTCCGCGATCGAAATCCCCTGCGTCCACAACCGCCCGGCCCCGTCGACCATCGCCCTCACCTTCTCCGTGACGTCGGAATTCGACTGCCAAGCGTCGTTCGGCCCCCACGTCGCTTTCTCGACCCACAACTCCCGCCCCCGGTGCGCGATGTCCACCGGCCCTGCGGAGTTCGGCTGGTTTCCGGCCCAGCTCGCGTCAATGGTTTTCTTGTCGCGGTACTGCACGAAAAAGCTCCCGGGCTGTCCGGGGACCCCGTCCGAAAAGATGCACTTGAACATTTTGTATCAAATGTAAAAGTGTCTGGGTCTGGAACTGAACAGTCATGCTGTTTCTGCATGACACAGAAGGTCTGGCATGGAAGCTCTAGCATCACAGGTTTCGACAAGCTTCCGCAATGCCAAACCCGCATGACAAATCCCCCACCTTTGTGACAGAAAGTGAGCAGCTTTTGCTACCTATGCATGAGAGATTTTTGTGTGTTCCGAAATGCGCATCACAGGTTACATCCTTCCAGACCCAGACATTTTTGCACTTAATATTTTTGAAACGCCCGGCTCTGGATCGCCGAGCGCCTCGTCGCTGTGGATCGGGGCTGTTTCCCCGAACGTCAGAAAATCCCCAATCCCAAGACCCTATCAAATGCAAAAATGTCTGGGTCTGGAAGACTGCCAGGTTTGTCATGCAGATCCTGTATGATCCATGACGCCGTTCATGCATGGTCTAGCATCACAGATTTTTAGAGGGCTTCCTAATGCGTACCCCGCATGAGAAATGCCCTCTCCGCTTAGGACAAACCCGACCCCTCTTGCTGGTCATGCAATGCAAATTTTTTTAGAATCCAAACACAGCATGACAAGTTCCAGCCTTCCAGACCCAGACATTTTTGCATTTGATAGACCCCCTCCATCAGCCACTTTGCTTTGCACCTGATCCGTCGACACGACCGCCGCCGCCGCGGAGCTGCCCCACGTCGCCTCGATGATTTTCAATTTGCCCCCGACCTCCGCGTTCGCGACCCACACGCGATTATCGCAAGAAAAAACTGTTTCACTGTAAACTTGTTACGCATAAAATGGAACACAGAAGCATTTGACTTGCTACACATGCAAGAAAGTGGATTTTTAGCTGTGTTTTCCCTTAGGAAGCTTGCATGGCAAATTTTCTCTGTCATGCGGAACAAACTTGTGATGCAAAAGTTGCAAAATCCTTACAGTGAAAGACTTTTTTCCTGTGATAGCGGTCGCAGGAGTTGTAATACGACAACACAAACTCCTCGCTCTCGTCCTCCTCCTCGTTCGCTATGCAAGAAAAAAACTGTGTAAGTGTAGCTTTGTCTTGCAGATGTTGCAATACAGTTACACTTGTCATGCCGGATATGCATCAGAGGCTATTTTAGTACGTGTTTTAGCATACTAGCTACGCATGACAAGTTTTCTGTCATGGAAAACAAATCTGTGATGCTGTTCCTGCAAAAAAGTTACACTTACACAGTTTTTTTCTTCGATATTCGCCCCCGCTGCGTCAGTAGTTGCCGTGTTCTTCTCGACGTCCGCGGACTCCAGCTCGTCCAGCTGTTGAATGTGCGTGAAGTCGGGCGGCATCATGTGCGCCTTGCGGTGTTCGATGTACTTCGCGACCGCGCTAGCGTCCGCACGCGCCCACGCTTCGTCGCACCGCATCTTGCTCCGGGACGTGGACTGGCTCCAGCAAACGGTATCGCTCTTCCCGAGGAGGAAGAAGTAAATGCCCCGCTTCAACAACGTCCGCTTCATGCTCGGGTGCAGCGCCCCGGCCAACTCGTCACAGTCCTTCTTCATCGCAGCCACCATTTCGATGTGAAACTGCACGTCGTCCTCCTCCCGCCACTCCTTGCAGTAGGCGAACCCGCCCGGCCAGAAGTGCAGGCCGTCCGAATATGGATTGCAAAAGTGTCTGGGTCTGGGAGAGTCATGCTGTTTTTGCATGACACAGAAGGTCTGGCATGGAAGCTCTGGCATCACAGGTCGCGAGAAGCTTCCGCAATGCCGAATCCGCATGACAAATCCCCCACTTTGGTGACAGAAAGTGGGCAGCTTTTGCTACCTCTGCTTGAGAGATTTTTCTGTGATCTGAAATGCGCAACACAAGTTTGCATTCTTCCAGACCCAGACATATTTGCAATCCATACCGAGTAGATCGCGTCGATTTCCTCGGGGCAGCCCGCCTCCAGCACTTTCGCATTCTTCGCCTTCCACTTGTCATACACGGCACACCCGTGCGGTCCGGTCCAAATCCCCTGGCCGCCAAACTTCTCGTGGTTCGGGCCCTGCTTTTCCATGTTTCCGCGCCACCCGCCGTGCAAACCAACGCCGAACACGTGCGAAATCTCGTGCATGGCCACTCTTGTGATGGCCCTGTGCGCGCCGCCCGAGAAATTCAGCGCGCCCCCAAACCGGATGTGCCCGTGCGGACCGGCGCAGGCGGTGCCACACTCCGGGTCGAAATGGGCCGTCATCAGGCGGTCGAAGGAGGAATATCTAGAGTGGAGTGGTTGATCTAGTAGTCTTGTTGCTAATATGACCTTCTTCCGCATGCAGCTTCTTCTTCGGATGTTTTCTTTCAACAAGTTGCTAGGAGGTAGGACAAGGCGTAGTTCGTCTGGAGAGAATTCGAAATTCCGATATCGCAAGTTATTCACAGTGTCCTCGGTATAGGAATTAATCTCCAAATCCGACTATATCAAATCTGTAGAAAAAATACTTGTTGTAATATTCGCAGGCGTCCTGCATGGCTCGGATGATCTGCGCCTTCTTCACCGGCGGCCACTCGGCATGCCCCTTCGCCAACAAAAACCTGCAACCCGTCATGGCCAAAACCTTCTCAGCGTCTTCCTCATATTTCGCGAACAACTCGTCAAAACCGAAGCCTATCCTGTACAGAAACGTCCTATTTACCCGATAGGTAGGCCTATCATGCCAGCTCATCACAATTGTAGTACTATGTGGCTAAATTTGTGATGCGTAAAAACGATTGGATTTGCAAAGCACGAGTGGGTAGAACCACGTTTTTCCACAGGATAACTTCCTCCTCCCCCTCCTCGTCGCCGATCAGGACTTCCTGTGCGTCCGCCGGTTTCTCGCCCCGCTTGTCCCCCTTGCCGTAGTCGTCCGCGCGACCCGAGGGGCAGTAGAGAACCTCGCTCGGCTTCACGCCTTCCCCAATGTCCCCGTCGCAGAACTGCACTTTGCACGTGTCTTCGTCCTGGTTCACGCCAAGCACGGTGCCGGAGAACCAGGGGTTATCGTCGCGGCCCCGGTAGGAGGGGAACTTTGCGACCACCTCATCGAACATCTGCAGCTGGTGCTTGGACATGATTGATTTAGTACTTCTGTGTGGGTGCGTTACAGCAGCTGCACTTTGTTCATCAACAACTTCACTGGAGTCGTGCCGAGGTGGCCGAGCACAACAAGCCATACGTGCGATGAAGTTTCGTATATCTTGTATGTCTTTTGTTCATTTGAATTTATTTCACAAAGCGGTCCGGGCTTCGAACAGAGAGGTCCTCCTGAATCATATCACAAATCTATTGACAACCGATGCAGATTGATGTTGTGGTTGTCGACTCTCCAACTTTTAGAAGATGGAACTATTGTGACAACATCTCAAAACTTTAAAGGATTCCAAATGCAAAAATGGTAAAAACAGGACAGAGAACTACAGTACACCCTCTCAAGGAGCTGCAGCAAAAAGATTTGTCTCTCAGTGTCGATGAAGTAGAAGAATTCATCACTTCTATGCTCATCTACCGCTTCAATCAGCGCGAGCGGGAATCATCTCTCTCAGATTGTTTTCTCCTGAACGAACACGTTGTACTAGGCGTCAAACATGGCAGCAGCGACAACCAAAGGTCACCGTCGCCAAGGCGAAGTGCCACTTTTTTGCAACATTACAAAGGTAATTACTAGACCTGGCCGCCGCTCGGCCGGCGCCATGGTGGCCGTCGCGCCTGGTGTGGACGGCCCCCTGAACAAGCAACGGAGCGGCACATGCGCTCACACAGAAAAGCCCCGCGCGAAAGGCAAGGGCGGGGCCAGGCGGCGCAGCGCGGCCGGCAAACGAATAGGTAAACTGCGCCGGTGGCGGTAGACACTAGGGGGGAGACACCGGGGCCCCACGACAAAACGGCCGCGCCCCACAGGGGATGCCCCTGGTGGGGAGGTCGGCACGCCCCTGCCCCAGCGAGGGGGATCGATGTCGCCCCCCTGCGGAATCAGCGAGCCGGCCAGGCGGCTCGGCCGCCAGTTGCCTGCCTTCCTGGGAAGTCGGGAAACCCTGCAGGGCCGCGGAGGCTTTTTGCCTCGAGTTCGCCGCTGCAGGCACGCTCCCCCGCAAGGTGTCTCAACACACAACGGGCCGAGCTGGTACACATCGTGCGAGACCCCCCCGGGGGCGTCGTAGGCTTTTTCATCCCAGCCCCCTCCCGGCGGGATAAGGAGGCTACCCCCCGCAGGATCCATGCACGCGGCCCGGCGGCGCGTGGTTTCAAAGGCTGTCCGGCATAAAAGTTTCTGCCTTCCCGCCCCTGCATACTGGGCTGCAGATCTGGCCCCCGCGTCATTTGCATCCCAGGAAACAGACCGGGAATGCAGTTTTGCAAAGCAACCCGAAAGCCGGGTTGCAGGCATACAAGCCTCTGTCTTCCCACCCCTGCTT